>JAANSO010001854.1:0-15291 GCA_036507315.1 Lepidocyrtus fimetarius | reverse complement strand
AGGAAATAAAGGTTCAACATGCCCCAAATGTTAATAAAACCCATTTTCCCCATTAAAACCCAGTAAAATCGTGGTTAGGAAAACCCCAAAAAACCAATAAAACCCATTTTCCCCACTAATTATTAAAACCCACTTGCCAGCTCTGATTCAGTCTTCTTGCCACACTTTAGGTTTAAATTAACCAAATTAAACAGCAAGAGTCCTAAATGAGTCAACAAAAAATACCAAACCAATTTTAAGCTGAAACCGACAAAGATTAAATGTGGCAGTTTTAATAATTTAATGATGCGTAACTTTTTTTACTCTTTAATAATTTTATTTCAAGAACATTTAATTAAAAATCCAATCTTTACCCGTAAACTTTATGCAGCTAAATATCATTCAAATGAACAATCTTTCAAAGTTTATAGTCTTTTATTGTTACCACATGTGTTGAAATTTAAACCAATTTTTTAATTTTAATGATTGATATTAACGGAAGTCCAAAAAGGGATCTGTTTTTTATATAATTCAATATTACGTAATTTTATTTTATGTACATTAAAATCAAAACTTGAATCTTTATCCCGATTTCTTTACAAAACTTTATTTAAAACATGTAGACAAACTTAAATCTCTCAACACTAACAAATTTTCTTCGTTTATAGCAGACTCAAACTTAAATTTTAAGAATTAAATAATTAATTTGACATTTTTACTCATTTGGTATGAATTCGTTTTCTTTTCACTTTCTATTCCACTTTTAACAAAAAAACAGCAAAGTAAATGCAAACAGATGAGACAGAAGTAAGTTATTACGGTACCGGAATCACTATCATGAAAATTAATATTAATTTCACCATAACTTTTCCGACAAATGTGAAAAACTAAGCTCGAGTAAGATAAAAGTAGACTAAAAGATTTAGGAAGTACAAGATTTAGTTTTAATTTTTCACGCTTTGTAGATTTTTAATTGTATTATTAAATTGTGACAAAATTGCAATTTTATCTACTGCAATTGAGGGAAGGAAATACAAGAAGGTAGGAAAGTGAAAACAAACAACCGGAAAAGCAATAACGAAGGGAACTTTCACTTCAAGCGGATGCTGAATACATTTCAAAATGTTTTGTCCTTGTGAATTGCAAGTCTTCAATGCAGGAGAGCAGTGAAATCGTGCTTGTGACTTGAATACAAATATATTTTACTGCGTTGAATTACCTTAAATTGACGATTATAGTTTGTAACAGCTCACAAAATTCTACTTTCTCTCACTTCCCCAACAGGCTGAGAAGGTCTGGTCTGAATTCTAAAAGCCTATAAAATATTATTTAATTACTTTAAGAAATATTAATTTAGATCCATAACATCATCGACAATCAGGTAATTCTGAGATAATGAATAAATAGAAAATCGATATAGTCCCCATTATTGATTGAAAACTTTCGTCTTTTCTTCTTTTCAAAAACGATTGCCTTAAAATAGGTTTTCGAATTAATCTAAATTTATAAAATATATTCTAATTTTGTATTTTATTTTTCGCATTAACTTACATACAGCCACCTTCCTTTGTTTTTGTCTTTGCCTCTGTTCAAAATATGTATTTTCTAAACGCACGTTGAATCACCCTCTTTTTTCCTGTAAGTCATTTAATTGGAGAAACTGTAAAAATCATTTACCGCATATACTGACACCAAAATTTACAAAGTTTTAAGCCAAAGTCCAAGGTTGTTTATTCTCAAGCATAAAGATCAATGCAAAGTGACAGCGCCGACATAATGTATTCTAAAATTTTCACAGTTTATGAAACAAAGATTACTGAATTTTCTCACTCAATTTGCAGATTCAGGCGAATAAATGACAAATTTTGTTGTGCTTACTTGAAACTGATCAGATTCCATGTGGCCATTGATTCGCGACGGATCCCATCAAGCGAATCGCCGCGCCATGAAGGCCACGTGTCAATTATCAAACTAATGTTCAAAAAGATAAAATTCACAAGTGCAATTAATTTTTAATAATTTAATCTGTATTTCCTATATTTAAATGAAGTTATCGAAACCCCGTGGGTCCTCCCCCCGTAGTGATGAATTACAAAACCTTCTGGGGCGGGTTGATAATGTTGATGGCTTTTTAACCTGAACTGAACCTCTTTCAATAATTTCTAAAGAACAAAAGTTATAAATAAAGAACATTGCTTCCTGTTTGTTTAGTTCATAAGTCGTGAAAGCGTTTGCTCAGTAATAAACGTAATTTAAATAGATACATATAGTAATTAAACTAGCTCGTTACAAAACATTCCTTTGCAGTCAGTAGCGAGTTGTCATTACCAAGCATATTAATTCAAATTCGATCGGTTTCTTAAATTTCAATTACTGAAAAGAGCATTGCAGCAGCAACAGTCAATCATAAAGTTTTGCTTGGTCGAAGAGTAGATAAGGTATCTAATCATTTACCTATTTAACATTACGGAATTTTATTTACATACCTTTAAATTGACAATTGCATGCTTATTCAATTTTTACAAATTTCAAAGCTTTGCAATTCTAAACACATCTCAATCAGACGAATATAAAAAAATAAATCTCTTCACCAAAAACGATTTTTTTCTCAGCCCTAGCTTAGTTTTTCAAAGTTACTGTTTTTATAGTTTGGCTTGTGATATTAATTCTTCTCTGTGACAGCAATTTTATTCTGTTCCTATTTTTCCTTTTATTCTTATCAGCAGCATCGCATTCTGTCGGAATTTCCACCTGCATACTAAAATATCTAATATTACGCAATTTTGTGTTATGTGCATTT
Organism: Lepidocyrtus fimetarius; assembly: GCA_036507315.1. Taxonomy (NCBI): domain Eukaryota; kingdom Metazoa; phylum Arthropoda; class Collembola; order Entomobryomorpha; family Entomobryidae; genus Lepidocyrtus; species Lepidocyrtus fimetarius. The sequence continues at coordinate 12,512 of JAANSO010001854.1, read as the reverse complement.
AAATTCCAAAATGAATCCTAATCCCTCTCTTTGGCAAAATTTCATGAAATGAATAAACAAACTTAAATTTCTTCATCAAAAACGGCCTTTTTCTTCCTTTTTACAAGCTTAAATTTTCAAAGATTATTTTTTCTGTTGCATTTTGGCTTGTGCTTATTCGTTAAGCGATTTTAATTCTCAATTTTCCAATTTTTCTTACCATTTTTATAATTTGCAATGAAAACAGGAAATACAAAAGATGCAAAGAAAAACGTACCCGATGTACTATTTATTTCAATTATATTTAATTGGCTGCACTCTAAATTTTTCTGGAAAAGGTGAGAAAACTACGATTTTTATTTTATAAAAGATGAATGTTTTTATATGAAAAATTAGTTTCTTTCTTTACTGTTTGCAGTTTTTTACGTAGAATTGAACTGTGGTAAATTTGCGCAATTATATGTTTCAGTTGAGGGAAGGTAATGAAAGAAAGAAGTAGACGGGGATACAAGGAAGAAGAAAACTTTCACCTCGTGAAGATGCTGAGTACGTTTTAAAATGCTATGCTCCTGTGAATCGCAAGTTTTCAATGCGGGGCAGCAGAGAAATCATGCCTGTAGCTGGAATGGTGCTGAAAAGGATGGCTACTTTGGGGTTTGTGGATTGACATCAGCTTGAATGCCGTAAATTGATTAAAAATATGTTTTTGGTTTTTTATATTTAAAGATTATTAGTATATGACAAAATTTGTTTTTACAAAAGTGGCAGATTTAATTTAATTAGGAAATTCTACAGTCAAGTTATTTAGTAATTTCAACAATTAATTAATGTCAAATCATAAATAATTGATGAAAATGCTTGAAGTTTTTGCACTTTGGATAGCATTTTAATTTTTTAGAAACTCCTGCGTAATTGATAATTTCTGTAAATTAAACTTCGTTCTTTAATAACATTAATAAATTCGTATTTGTACAAAAAGTCACAATATTTTAATATAATTTGCTTGACAAACTCTTTTTTCTATTGACTCAGCCATTTTACTGTCCACGATTATTTTAAATCCGTAGAAATCTAATCTTTGTTAATCTTGATTTAAATAATTTAATAAAAATTAAAAGCGACATTAAAATTTCATTCCTGTAAAATCTCCACGTTCTCTCATTCGGTTAATTCCAACTCATAAATATCCTTCGTCTCGTAATCATACAAAGCAGGACACGTTGGGAGGGTTTTCGTTGGTTTTTGACAGTGGTTTTATTTCATTCCCAGGCAGAGGTCTATTTGCATTTAAACTCATTATTCTTGCGGTTGCCACAACTGCATTAAGTGCGGTTTTAAGGCCTTCCGCTAATCTATTAACACATCCAACTTTACGTTGTTTTCTGTTAAAATTTAGCCAATTCTGGTGTTTCTTGTTTGACTAGAAGGCCCTCTCATACTGCCTTGTACGTATAGAAAACGGAATCCACCCAAAGACATTCTCGGCTGGTTTGGAGGAGCGGATTGTAAACGAGGTGCTGGGAAATCTCGGCCGCCTTGCATTCAAACATTTATATTGAAATTATTACGTAAATTTTGGGATTTGTTAACATAACGGGAGAAAATACATTGATTATTTTGACATGGCGGGAAACAAGAAGATTTGTTACTGGGATTCTGCTTAGTTTGGTTGGGATTCTATTTCTTGTCTATGATTAGGGACCTGTATGCCATCCTTAACTACGTTTATTGATAATTTCACGTAAAATTGATTTGTTTAAGGACCATACGAGTATTTGTCATCTGTATCTGAATCTATTTTAATGTAATTTTTCCACAAATTTATTTTACTTCGTTGAAATCTCATCTTAAATCGACGATCATATTTTGTAACAATTTCCCAAAATTCTACTTTTGCGAAACTCTCATTTTCAAAGCAAGCTGAGAAGATATGGTTTGAATTCTAAGCCAACAAAGTATTATTTATTTGCCTGAACAAATTCAAATAAAGATGCCATTTGCGGATATGAAGTTTAACTTAAAATTATAAACAAATAGCGTAACGATGAAGTCCAGACTGAATGCCCTATTGATTGAAAACCTTCGACCTTGCTTCTTTCCAAACACGATTGCTGTGAAATAAATTTTGCCGAGTAATCTTATTGAAGAGAATTAATAAAAAGTTAATCTAATTTTGAAATTATCCATATTAGTGCAGCATCCTCCTTTTGTTTTTGTCTTTGCCCCTGCAAAATATTTCCTAAACGCGCGTTGAATCACCCTCGCATATTCATCAAATTTCTTGTTCCGTAGTTCCTCTAATTAGAAAAGCTGTAAAATATTTTTTACCGCACCTACTGACACCAAAATCTATGCTTTCGTATTGAAGCCAAGACCCTTCCTTCCTAAGCATAAATAGTAATCACAGGCAAGTAACAGCGATGACATAATCTATTTTTTAAATTCACACTCTGTCAAACAAAGGTTCGTTGGTTTTTTTGTATTCTTTACCAATTACCTTATCCTGGCCATGCTGTGAGCAAGTCGTCGTCTCAAAAGCTGTTGGTTCGGAAAGGCAGATGAATGCCATCTGCAGACGTTGCTAAAATAAAAAAGATTCTTCCTGTTTTAGTGGCCAAAAAGGAAAGGTTTTTAACTGACAAGTTTGTGCGAGACTTTTTAAATTAAATTAACCTTGACAGTTAGTTCATCTTTGGAAGGCATTTTTTTATTGTGGCCAGGTTGGAAAACGGCACTTTATTATAACCACGACTATGTTGGAAGTTTTATTTTTAATTATAATTTATGTTTTATTCATTAAATAAAATAAAGTTGTGCAGCTATAAACTTACTTAAATTTATGATTTGGTTTTATTCTTACTTTTAATTGGCAGTTAAAAAAGTTTATCTAAACTTTTAAATCAAATTACTTTTAACTAACTGAATTATCAATGATTATCAAACAGGCGATAAAACTAAATAAATTCATGACGGTTCATTTCAGGTTCTTCTTAAAGGTTTGCTTGATTTATAACGTTTAATCATTCTACACAAAAATATGATAGCAAAAATATCATTTCAATGAACAAATTCTAATCTCTATCAAAAATTAATTTCTCCGCTTGTCACTACCTAAATTTTCAACGAGTTGACGAATCATTTTGCAATTGACAACTGGGGAAACAAAAAACCCAGGAACTTCTACCTCAAGTGACTGCTGAATACATTTTAAAATGCTTTGTCCTTGTGAATAACAAGTTTTCAATGCAGTGAAATCATGATTGTGGCTGGAATAGTGGTGCTGAAGTGAAAGACTACCCTATCAGTTTTGGTTTCCATAAAATGTTTAAAACAAGTCTATCATGTTACAAATTACAGCTGGGGTTATCGTGGTGGTTGTAAAGAATTACACTATAAAAGTCAAAGGTCAAACTTTCAAAGATTATTTTTATAGTTTGGCTTATGATCATTCTATAGTTTTCATTAATAATGTTATTTTTTTCTTTAACTCTCATGATCAGAAGTATCGTTTTGCGTATAGTAGCTATCTGTATGCTTAAATATTTACTATTGCGAAATTTTCTGTTATGTACATTTAAATCAAAATTGAATCTTGATCCCTATTTTTACAAACGTACATCTAAAAACATCAAATAAATAAAAATTGCTTAATGAAAGACGTGTTTTCCTTCTTGTTCCCGACTTAAATTTTTAAAGAAAATATTTTGGTTGCATTTTGGCTTGTGCGCATTCGTTACGCGATTTTATTTACTCTCACATTTTCCATTTTAATCTTTAAATTTACAAAAACAAGAAAGACAAATTCAGAGTGGAGTGATTAAAATACAGGACGCACTAATATGATATAACTAATATTAATAAATGCATCGTAAATTTTACCAACAAAGGTTAAAAATGACTTTGATTAAACTAAAAAGATAAAAATGCTTTGATAGAGCCAAATTTAATTCTATACTTCTCGGTTTGCGGAGTTTTTCATAATATTTTATAAAGTGTGATTAAAATGCAATTTTATCTGCTACAGTTGAGGAAAGGGAAAGAAAGCAAAAAATTGCAAGAGAGTCGGGAAAAGAAGGAAGTATGGAACTCCTTCCTCAAGCCAATGCTGAATACGTTTCAAAATTTCCTTTGAATCGCAAGATTTCAATTCAGCGCAACAGTAGATTCGTGCATGATGCTAGAATAATGCTGAAGAGGAGAGCTGGTAGGATTTGCATCTTCCTTGGATGTCGTAAATTGTTTAAAAATAAGTTTTCCAATTTTATTATATCAAGGTTAATGTATCGCAAAGCATTATTGTCAAAGTGCTTTTGTTATAATAGTGGCAATATTTTATTAAATTTAATTAACAACTTATGTGGCACACTTTATGAAACAATTTTAAGAATTTATTAAATGGTTAACAATATAAATTTTTGAACCATGCATAGAATTTATTTCTCAGAAAACCACGGCTTTAAGTTAAGAATTTCTGTAAACTACACAACCCATCTTTAATATTTGTACACAAAATCACAATTTTTTAAAGTAACTTGCTGGAAACAATCCTTTTTCCATTTGGTTTTGCCTTTCTAACAACCGCAGTTTTTTAAACCGGTGAGCGATCTTTGTACAATGCATTGTAATAATTCAATAAAAATTAAAATAGGCAAAAAGCTTCCATTCATCTTTTCAATCCCTCCTTCCGTCAATCTCAACGCATCCTTATCCTTCGGCTCTTAATCATACAAAGCATCCCATTGGAACATTTATCGGCTTTTGAGGTGGTTTTGTACGTATGGGAGTCTATTTGTAGTTAAACTCTTTCTTTGTGCACTTGCCGTACCATCATCGGGGTACGCTTTTAAGGACTTCCGGTAACCTATGAACACGTCCAACTGTGCCAGTATTTTCCCTGGAAGTTGAGATGACTCCGGCATTTCTTTTAGCTTCCCTTATGACAACGTACAAAAGATATACTTGAAGGGCTCATTAAGAAGGAAGGATAATATTAGGGAAACTGATTAGTGGGGAAACTAAAATGGGGAAACTAAAATGGGGAAACTGTAATAGGGAAATTTAAAGTGGGGAAATCTATGGGATACCCTGCAGGAAGAACCTTCGATTACTCTAATTTAATCTTTCTGTAAATATATTTTACTGCGTTGAATTGCTATAAGTCAATCATAGTTTGTAAGTTTCGAAATTTGTGATTTTCTCTTGTTTACGAATCGAATTATGAGTAGTTGTCTCACAGCAGATAAGATTAAAATTAAATCCCTATCATTGTTTGTTAAGTTTGTATCATTTTACATTTTTGACTCATTTAAAAATGCAATGGAGGTTCAATTCAGGTACTTTTTAAAGTAACGTGTTTTAAGTGTCGATATTGCTAATTTAATTTTAAATTACAGCATAAAATTTAAGATCCCGTCATGGTCATAATTTTTGCAAACCATTTCATTGCCCTGACATGCCAGGAGTGGTTATCAACACCAAACCTATACTGGTATTTGACCAAGTTTTTGGGAAGTTGATCCAAAAAAAGCACTATTCCCATCTAAATTTTAATTTATTTAATATTACATAAAATTAGTTTATGTACATTGAAATTACAAATTCAATATTTATTACAATTTCTTCTCAAATGTTATCTAAAAACATAATTCAAAAGGAAAAATAAACTCAGATCAACTCAAAAATAACCTTTTTCTTCTTTCCTCTGAGATTCAATTCAATTCAATTGGTTAACATTTTTAATACGGACAATGTGTTATTCCTATCTTTGATTAGGATCAAATTTGCTATTCATAAAATAAAATAAAGTTGTGTAAAGTTTGTATTGTTTTAATGTTTGCAAATCGCTCAATCCGCATTTGTATTAAACGGAATGGCGCTGATTTCAGTTACTTTTTAAAGGTTCACATGGTTAATTTTTTAGCCTTTTTATTCACGTATTTTAATTTTTGTTGCTGCATATTTAATACTTTAGCACAATATTCAAGATGAGAGATCGAGAACGAGAATGTTTTCTAGGTATTCAGTCAACCAGACAAAACAGAAAGGGTCTTGCATGAGCCAAGCAAAAACTATTTTAAGGATAAAATTTTCGATAATTTAATGAGATGTAACTTAAATTTCCTATTTTTGAATAAACTTATCGAAAAGTTTTATTCCTCACAATTTTTAGATTTTTTATTGTATCAACAGCACAGTAATAGAAATGTATTCTATCTTTAAGAATTAACAAATTTTCAATTAATAAAACAAAATAAAGGTGTGAAAACTTAACCTTGATTGAAATTATGACTTTGTTTCATTTCCCGTTTTAATTGCAAAATTTTAAATGTTAAACTTTGTAAGATAATTTTAAGAAATCCTTTAACTACTTGAATTATCAGTGGCTATCTAACAGCAGATAAAATTTAATGAATTCATGTAATTGTAAATTAATGATTTTTAGAATTGAATACTTCATTCTATTCAAGTTCTATGGAAGTTTGTATTTTTACGTTGCTTATCGCTCAGTTTGCATTTTTTTGATATAATTTACTCTAAATACAAAAATAATGTGCAATGTTACTCATTTCAGGTGCTTTTTAAAGATTCACAAGTTTGGTTTTTAAAGCCACTTTACCCACGCGTGGAAAAAGAGGAATTGGAAGAGAAAAAATGACAGAAAAACAGAGGAGAAGGTACTTTTTGAAAACGTTTCGAAATGTTATGACTCATGACCTTGTAAATCGCAAGCCTTCATTGCAGGACAGCAGTGATATCGTGCTTGTGGTTTGGATGGTGCTAAAGAAGAGGGCTACCCAGACCATTGTCAATTTGCATCGGCCTTGGATACAAAAAAATGAAGAATTTTACATTGTTTTGTGTTCCAATTCTTCACCTCGAAGTATGTAATTTTATGGCGCTCATTTTGTTTTATTTTAAAATGAAAATTCAACACAATTAAAGGTTTAGTGGCCATTGTTTTGAAAATAAGCAATTTCATCCCACTGATGAAATCTACTTTAAGTTTTTAAAAGTAAACCTTGCTCATAGAAAAAGCATTTTTAGAGAAAGAAAGCTGTCGTGACTGCACAAATTGACCAAAGTATCTTTTCTCTTCTTTTTATTTACCTTTTAAGTTTTTCCTTGACGATTGTTGACCATTTCNCCACAGATTGATCAAATTATCTTTCCTCTTCTTTTTATTAACTTTTTAAGTTTTTCCTTGTCGATTGTTGATCATTTCCTTTAGAAGCTTTATAGGTGAAAACTATTCAGACTGGAGAAACCTAGCTTTCACTTGCCAACCGCAACTCCTTGTGGAACGTTTAACTGGTCGCGTCACATTAAAATACGTTTAGAAATACTTTAGTTTCTTTGCTTGGGTGGCACTCTGATCATTGAACTTGGTTACTTCGTTAATTATCTTTTTATAATGAAAAGTTAGCGTGTTGTATGCTGCAGTGCTTCAGTTTGAAGAAGGATTCAGTGGAAGTACTTGCTGGAACGGACAACACTCCTGCTAAAAAGGATACGGAAAAAAGTGAAAATGAAAGCAGGAGTGTGAAAGTTCAGAATCAAAACCCATTATTATTACTGTCCAAGTCAATAGAAATTGAGGGTAGGCATTATAGCTAAATCACTCCAGAATATTAAAAATTGAATAGTTAAAATATCGGTTGCAAAGCTCACTTATCATTAAAATCAGATAAAAATCAGAAAATTTAGATTCAGAGTTTTTCCCGTGTTGGCTTTATACTTTTTGCTTAAATCTGTGAGTAAGAGTAAGTGAGAATAAGGTTATCTATTAGTTTTAAATACTAACCTAAATATTCATAGTGCATCGTAACTTTAGATCTTTCTAGAACGTAAATATGCAAAATTATTTCTAAAAAAATCCAGCTTATAAATTCCTACAAAATTACGTACTTGTTGTGTACTGACTTGAGAGACAATCATCTTGATATGGAATGATATTCCAGAAATATCCAGTGTGAGAACAGGAGCAAGATGACCCTAATTGGAACTTTTTACTTTCTTTTTGAGAACGAAAAGGACATAATGGCTGACATAATCTATTTCTTAAATTCACACACTCAATAACAAACATTCTTTATGCTAACCATGGTTTACCGATTCAGGTGCTTTGATAAAAATCTTTGTTCTGCCTAATTAAAACTGATCAGATTCCATGTGGGCTGCATTCATTATGCGGCGGATCACATCAAGCGAATCGCCGTTCCATGAAGGCCCGTGTCTTTTGAAAGTATGGCATATCTGTAAAACAAATCCAGTGTAGCATTCTTTATTAAATTTATCCTACAATATAAATAAAATAGGAAACCTGTAAAAACCAATTCTATTGCACCTACCGACTTCAAAATCTAAACAGTTTTATATTTAAGCCAAGGTCGTTTCTTCTCAAACATAATTACAAACCGCCAACAAAAGCGACGACACAATCTATTTCTTAATTCCTATCACTCTCATACAAAGATTAGCTATTTCAGGAGCAATAATAAAAATCTTTCTTCTGCCTAGTTGAAATTGTTTCAATTATAATTATATTCATTATGCTGCAAATCCTATCAAGCAAATCGCCCTGCCATGAAGGTCAAGTGTTTTTTGAAAGTATGATATATCTAGAAAACAAAAATCTAATATAGCGTTATTAAATTTATCTGACCAGCGTTTAGAATAAACATCTTTTTACGATTGACAAAATTTTAGCTTAGATTTTCCAAATCAAAGTCAATTTACTAAACAAAAAATCTGTAAATTACGCAATCTTTTGTAACATTAATCAAACTAACTTTATGCAGAAAATCACAATATTTTAATGCTTTTTGCAAGAAACAATCCTTCTTTTCCTTTTGTTCTGCCTTTTCTCCAACTCAGTGTTTTCAAGAAACTGCTAATATTCCTTTTTACTCCACGAATTAATAATTCAATAAGAATTAAAATCGGCAAACTGCTTCCATTCTTGCATAATCTCTCCTTCCGTCAATTTCAACTCATTAATATCCTTCAATCATACAAAGCATGATACGTTAGAAGGGTTATCGGTTTTGGAAGTAGTTGCTTCCATTCTTGCATAATCTCTCCTTCCGTCAATTTCAACTCATTAATATCCTTCAATCATACAAAGCACGATACGTTAGAAGGGTTAACGGTTTTGGAAGTAGGTTTAGGGGTATTTACATTTAAACTTGGTCTTTTTGCTCCTGCTGTGGTGCTGAAGGGAATGGCTACCCTAGCCATTGTCCATTTCCATTAGCCTTGGATGCCGCAAAATGTTTTTAAATAAGTTTTCAAGTTTAATATAGAAAGATGAAGACTTAACTTTGTTCTGATTCAAGAAACAAGAAAGTGACAAATATTTTATCTAAGAAATTCTGAGTTTATTAATTTTTAATAATAAATTTTTAAAAAGTTTCTGCCACAGACAATTTGTTAATTGGATTGATTCAATTAACCAATTATAATAAAAATAGTAATTACTAAAAATTATTGCTAATTGCACGTAAAATTAACTTTGAGGAACATACGAGCATATTTCAGGAGTCCATCTTTATTTTCTACAAATTTAGCAATTTTTTAGTTTTTTATTATCAGAAGTTGAAGAAACAACGAAAATTCTATCTATTCTTTGTATTATATAAAGCCTGGTACAAATCCGTCAAAAATCCGTATCCGCACCCGTTTATGCTAAACGGGTTCGGATTCGGGTCCGGATTTCATAAACGGGTGCTTAACGGGTTCGGGGTCGGATGTATCCATTTAGCCATTTTTGGCAGCCCTAAAGATTGCTATTTAAAATTATTCGCAAAAGTGCGCATTGTATCTAATGTATTTTGTAATATCCAGAGTTAAATAGTTAAAATATCGGTTGCAAAGCTCACATAAAATTTAAATTCAGAGTTTGTCCCGTGTTCGTTTCGTACTTTTTAACTGTGAACAACACTGCTTTAAAAACTGACTCGAGTAGCGCATCGCAACTTCATTTTCCATTGAAGATTTCCAAGTCATCCTACAAAGTAAATAAAAGGTTGTAAAACCATATAGTTACTAGCTGAACGTTTGCATTTGATAATCATTACAACTTTAAATTGTGCTATGTATTTGCCAATTTTTGCAAAATTTTATTCATATATTCAATTTTATAATTCCATTACACGTTTAAAACAATTATTCGCTCTATTTTAAAGTAAATTGTAATTTTTGCAAAATTTTGCATTTGAATTTGCAAAACTACTAACGTATTCTTAATCAGAGTACCTGTGCGGTCAGAATGATATAATACATGCATATTTGCAAATTTATTGTAAAAATTTGCAACAATTCGCAAAAACTGATTGCATATTTGGAATCAGCGCAATCGATTTGCTATATTTCCATAAAATGTTTATCAGACTGCTATTTGAAATTTTTTAACCGTCACTCGTAACGGCGAAACCGTTAAACCGAAATTGCTAAAAAAACAATAGGCTTCTGGCAATTTACCATTTAAACTTACTTGCCAAATTTGGTTAAAATCTGTTAAGGCGTTTTTGAGTTAGAGCGCACACAGACGGACGGACGGACAGACAGACCATCAAAGCCAAACCTATACTAGCTTCACTGCGTTCAGCTAGTAATAATAATAAAATGTGTGTTGATTTTTACACAAATATGGAGTGAAACATCTAAAAAAAGTCAACCGCCCTCCTCCCTCCTTCTTTCCCTCCATCTTTGAACAAAAAACTTTGATTTTTAAGGGAGAATGCGAGAGCAATTAGCGGCTTCACCTGTCTTTCATTTATTCCCTATTTTTATTATTTTCCTTCTCCTCCTCCTCTTTGCTGGATGCAGATGTGAATGATTCACGCCTTCACTCTCCGCTGCACAATAATAATGACGAACGGATTGCGTCATAACGAGTTGGAAGGTGTCGCCGACACACTGAAAGGAACTCCTGCTTACAAAAACAATGTTTTGTAGCTGTAAAACTCTCTACATCTCTCCCATGGGACGATGAGAATGACGATGATGACTGGCAAAATGGATAATTTTTTGTCTTGCTTGATCATCATTAAAAAATCAAACACCACAAAATTCTGACTGACGACTGACAACCCCTTTTTTGTAGCTGAATAAAAGTAAAAAAGGTGATGATAATGAAGGGAATTACGACGCGAAGCAAAAGATAATGATAATTAGGATGATGATCACTCTTCCGCTATTTTTTTCACGGTAAAAATGTGTGAATGAGATTTTACAAAGGTTTTTATTTACGTACACGTTCCACCATAAAATCCAATCTCTCCCTTATTTATCTACAAAATTAAAATCAATTTCGTAAAATCTTCGTAGAGCGTACTCGTGGAAGGAACAATTTAAACCGTAGTTTGTTAAATATTCATCGCTATTTTACACTCAACCTGGGCATGCATGGGCGTTTAAAAGTTGCGTAAGTTAAGAACTGGTAAGAAAGAAAAGGTGGAAAATGGGATGCCCATAAAAAGAAACTGATGATTATTATACTGGGATGATGTTTTCAGATGACCAAAAAGAAACGTTCGTTCTGTATTGAAGCTTTTTCATCAATTCACACATCTCCTCTTTCTCACTCTTGCAACTTTGTTCCTTGAAAGATTGAACGCCAATTTTTAAATTCCACCTCACCTCAAAACCCTCAAAACTCTCATCATCATCCACCATCCACCACCACCATAAAAAATCCTATCTCCTCTTGGCATTTGATCCTCGTGCCATTTAGTTAAAATCATTTACATCCCATCTCATCCTCATTAGCCTTTAGTTTTCAGCTGCTCCTGCGTACAAAACGCTTAGGAAACTCAGACAGCATAAAGTTTTTCTTATCATTTGACTGACTGAAGAAAGGAAACATTGTCAGTTCTCCTGCTGCTGATTATCCTCATCATTTTCGTAAATCCTTCAAAAAAATCTTTTTGTCAGCGACGACAGATCGAGTCAGTCATGCATATTTTTTAAGAAAAACGAAGGAACTCCATCCCACCTTCTCTTCTCGCCTCAATTAGGAAAAAAGGAAATAACCGTGGTGAATCAGAAATAGCAAAAATTATCTGTTTCTACGACAACCACTTTTGGATTCTTTTGCAAGGAAATTTTTTAAAGGTTTTAAAAGCTACCACAGCTTTTTTGATACGGAGATTGTTAAAAAAAACTCTTCAACTTTTCCCTGTCGATCAGTGTCATTCCTCCATTCCCTTAAAAATAAGCGGTTTATTTAAAACTTTTAAACCGTTTCTTTGAGGACAAGTCGGAAATGGATCAATTTAGTCAAAAACGATTAGTTCAACTCTTCACCTGTCCACGGCATCAAAAAGTTGTCTTTTTTAAAGCTTATCCAGTCCTTGTCACCATTTCCTTCTAAAATCTGCTGACAATTCCCTTTTCTTCATTTAAAAGATTATTACTAGCTCGAAGAGCTAGTCATGATATCGATGTGTTAGTCTGTCTGTCTGTCTGTCCGTCTGTCCGTCCGTTCCCACGAGAAGTCAAAAACGCCTTGACAGATTTTAACTAAATTTTGC
>JAANSO010001853.1:0-15295 GCA_036507315.1 Lepidocyrtus fimetarius | reverse complement strand
GTTTTTGAGTATGTCATAAAATAATTGTAATTCAGCTATTGGCTGTGTGATGAAACTCGTTTACAACCATTATCTTCAAGAAGGAATGTATATCCAAAAGAAACTTCAAAACTCTCCTAAAAGTTTGTAATAGCACTTCATCGATTGCTTGTTTAGTTATATTTTTAACCTTGATAAAGAAAGTAGTAACACATAATATGAGCTGTACTTCTTTTCAACGAGGATTTTGATTTTCGATAAGGTTTAAAAGTATGTACATTGTAAATTCACTTAAACATTATAATTATCCATTGAAAGTATAGTAGTTGGTAAATAACACGCCATTTAGTTTTGAACGATTTTCTCATGTTTTACTTTATCTTCCCAAACCATTTCATAGACTTTCTGACTTATCCATAACCTTCCATACCCTTCAATCCTTTGAGAAGCTCTACAAAGAAATATTTCTCCCATAAAAACAACAAAAATGGCTACAGAGCTTCCTATACCCAGCACAAAATAAGCAGTGTGAACATCAGATAACTTTATCTTGGGCAATTTCGCATTCCACCTATGAATTCCCTGGCAGTTTGGATGATATCGTCTCTGAAACCTGTACAATGCTCTTGAACCAAGTCCGCTTGCCATAATGTGAATTATTTTCCGATTGAATTGTTCCCTAAGCGTTGAATTTCCTCTTTGTATGAACATGCTCCTCGTTCTCAAATGTAAATCCTCTGATTTAGGCGGCATCCGAGAAATTTCGCAAATTTGTTTGGTAGAATAACCCTGCTCCTTTGCCAAATAACCAAATTCCGATTGCAAAACAAACCAAGCCAACCCATAATAATTATCGTCATCATCATAATAATTATCCTCCGGAATAGCTTTTCCTTCACTTCCAGTCTGACTTGTGTGAAGGTCCTCTTCCATTTCAATTTCATCGTTTTCCAATTCCTCGTCTTCTTTCTGCATGAACAGCTCGTTCAGGCTGTCCTCCATTGTTGTAAAACTTGACGTAGCAAGTTTTGTATAATACTCTCGCGACTTTTGATCATTAACATATCCATAAACAAAGTCGGGAAAGGCGCTATCTGCAACCAACTTGTAATTGTAATCAATCAAGTCTTGAAATTGTTTTATTGGTATCTCAGGTTTTCTCAAAGAAGAAACAATAAAAGCAGAATAAATGGAATACATAATTAATCCTAAACCATGAAGAAATCAGAATAAGAAAAAGAAGACTGTTCCTTGTATTACTTCCGTTGTTGACGTCTTTTAAAATGCCTACTTGCGTCAACGAGGTACTTCTAGCAATAAGAATTCCAGTAACGGGAACAAGAAAATTGCTAAATTCTTTAAAGACAGGGACAATTTGTTTCCTTGTAATGAGCACAATGGATACAAAAATGACAATCCAAGCTGCAAATGAGCATTTCCAGAGATTTGTTTTGAAATGGGCGGAGTAGAATTCCGTGACGCCTCGGCACAATTGGCTGACGAAATGCTATAATAAGAATGTCCTTTTTAATCGGCTGAAGAAAGGTGAGATGGTTAGCACGATAAATGACTGGGCGAAATAAGTCAATACCGATATCTGCTTCACCTGAATAAACTTGATAACCTATGCCGGTAACAGTTTCGTTATCTCCTTTTTCAAGTAAACCATTACTTGCAACGATTTCAATTGTAAAGTTAAAATAATATTGAAGATCAAGTAGATAGGAATAGGAAATGGCTGCCGTGCCATGAATGTATCTTGAAGTACCATTTGGCAAAATGGTTTTGTATTGCGTCCATTTTTTAGATAACTAAATACATTAAAAATTAATTTATATATATTAATTAAAACAATACACTTGATTGTAGTTTAATGGAATGGTTTTTATTTTGATTTACTGTTACTGCAACCCTTAGCGTGCCGTTGAGCGAAAAGTTATTCTCTTTGCAGTAGGACAGTTGCGAATTTGCTGGGTCAAGGTCAACATTGAGTGTTTTCGTACTATGATTGTAACAAACTAGTAAATTGTAATACGAATTCATACTTAACCTGTTGTGATCATCTTTAACTGTTGTGACCAAACTATTTTTCAGAAAATTTAATGAAATACAATGATTTAAAGTTTGGTTAATGTTTATGCAAGTAACAAGGGGTACACATAAATTTGCAAGGACTACTGCTGGGGCAAAAACAGACAGAGTTGAAGAAAATGCTTTCATCGTGAAAAGTAGATTAACCATAATTGTAGTAGTAGTAGTAGTAGTAGTAAAGAAAGAATTGATCATTGAAGCTTCAAATAGGACCTCACTGTCAATCCATTGGGATCTTCATAATACATAGGCCGTGGGCCTTGGTATATTAAATTATTTTACCAGCTTGATTGATTGAATTAGACAATCGTAATGTAAATTGTATTAGATTGTATTGTAAGCTAATTTAAGCAGATAATATTTTATATTACATAATCGTATCGTAATTTATAATGCAAACACTCTTTAAAAATGTACAATCAATGGTAAGGAAACTGACAATTTTAATTTGTAATGTTTGAAAAAGGAGGCTGCCCCGTATAGTTGAAATGGTTATTAGGACCCAAGCCTGGACTATGTTTTTCCATTTCTTCAGTGTTCAGTTGAAATATAATAGTGACATATGTCATCAAACTAGACACCACCTAAAATGGTTTCGAAATTAATATTTCTATCCATTAAAAGTATATTAAAAATTCATAATCATCGTATTTTTAAACTGTTTCGTGTTACCCCAGAAAGTAATGATCGGTCTACATCAAAGAAGCCTGGCCCACCAGTTAAAGTCCAGTCCCACTCTGTAAATGCACTGATGACATTCCTTAGATCGGTCCTTGCTTCCAAATTAGTCATAAAGATAACCATTCTTGAAAGCTTTTCCTTTCTTTCGTTAATCTTCCAACGAAAAGAAATTCAAGTGCAATATTAGTACTAAAGTTTCAAGTAAAAACCAGCAGGAGCCGATCTAAAATTAAATATACCTTTCTTCTAAAAACCGCTCCTAATGGCAGCAACCAAAGTTGTAAAACTTCGGTTGGAAACAAAAACAAGTCCAAAATATTTTTTGCACTCTTTCCTGCCTCCCCATTCGGATTTTCATACAACAATATGGCATTCGCTGAACTAACCAAAACATACACAGCTCTGACAATCAACCCTAGAAGCAATACCTCCGCAGACTTTGTCGAACTGATTACAAATTAATTTTAAATGATCCAGTTTCCCCATTAGAACATTCATTCCCATTGCTTCTGCTTTGAAATGCTTTTTTACCTGGTCAGAGTTTTGGATTTTCATAGCTGTTGAGGCTACTGAGAATACTGAAAAATTGTCTAATTCTCCCAACTGGAGCTTGGCAAACCCAAACGTAGTTTTCTCTTTGACCTTGTCATCATAAACTGCAATTTGTTCTTCTAAACACTCGCAAAAGTCGTAAAATATCCAAAGCAAATGAAAAGTTGTAACAATTACGAGAGAGAAAGCAACAGAAATTGAGCAAATTACTGGGAGCTCGCCAAAAATATAAAACAAAACTGAATAAAGCCAGCCGGGCAAATACTTTCCAAAGAAGGACCCCGTGGAAAATGAGTAAGTAAAAACGTTCCAAATCCAATTCGCAGCGAGTGCTGCAGAAATGAAGTGGAATATTAGGGTGATCCATACAAACCGTACACTAATTTTCCACTCTCTCTGGTCACTTTTTGAAAGAATAAGGTTTGGAGCAAACTTTTTCATGTCGGATTCCAAGGTTTTGAGGAATTTAACAAGCAGTTTAGATCGAAAGATTAGATTAATTCGAAAGAATAAATCAAAAAATGTTTCTCCAAGAAGTAAACTCAAATCAAGAAATTTAACAACCATTGATTCTCCAATTAAATTTGAATTGTGTGCCAGGTAAACGTCTAAACGAAGAAGAAGATTTAGCGATAACAATAAAATAAATAGAATTGAAAGGGGATGTTTTCTAGAAGCTTGTTCAGGTGTCCCATTTGGGGATTTTAGCGGAAGGATCCCAAATATCCATCCTAAGAATAACGAGTGTTGCAGACCTTGTAGAACCATAGCTATAGCCCACTATTTCGCAAACAAAAAGGTCCGTTGTTTCCTAACAATGATCTAACTTTATGTGACATGTATGTCATTCGCTTGATTCTGATAATGAACTTGAGCAAGAAACTAAACAACATTAACAAAAATAGTGCATTTTACAAAATATCAATAAGACCATTTTTGACGGTTAAAGGATAATCAATCTTTTCTTAATCGTTTTATTAAAAGGATCTAGAGACGTGATCTTGACATTATGTGAATTTTTACTGCAGTATTTAACGATAGTCTGATTAAAGATCGACAGCATGATTGAAAATGTTTGATTAATTAAATTCTGCCTGTAAAAATTAAGTGATTTTCATCATCATCACTGCTCCATGTATAGTTGAAACAGAATAACCACGTAAGTTATGATTGTAGAGAAAACCTGTCAAAAGTGAAATGACACGTGAAACTGAAATCTGTCTGGAATATTATTGATATTATTGATATGCCCTCTTTTCTTTAAAACAAACAATAAGGTTACAGTTTCTTTTTACCCCAGATATGAGACCTCTGTCCACAATGAAGAATCCCCACTAAAATGAAAAATAACTTCATGAATTAACTTTTGGAACATTTAACTTGGAGAATGTTTGCTAAAATTACTTGCCGTCATTTTCCATTTCCAAACACAAAGAGACTCCACAATGTTGGCTAATTGAAACTTTGCAGAACCGTCTTCCATCAGCATAACCATTTTTGTTAGTTTAACTTTTCGATCGTTAATCTAAAGGTAAGAAGTTGGTAAAAATCAATTTTTAATAATCGATTGCACAAGTTTTTGATACACATTTCTTTCTTTGGCACTTACTCTGTCATACAAATCTTGTCCCAGTTGCAAAAGAAATAGCTGAACTAATTGATAAATCAGGTTGAAAGCATCTGAAACTTTCCCCGGCCAGCCACCAGATGAACCTCCCTCAATAAGAAGAGAATTCGCAGCGTGAATTAGACTTGTTACGCTCATAACAATTAAACAGAATAAAAGTGGACTAACTATTGCATCAAACAAATGAAAAATATCTCGGATATCTTCAAATCGTCTTACTAGCTCCCTCATTTGTCCGTCCATTTTCACATAAAGAAATAAACTTTTCCCTTGATTAGGATCATCTTTCTTTGCTGTTTTAATTCCTTGCTCGATTTGTATTCCATAGTCTTCAAAAATCCACACTAAGTAAACAGCAGTAACTACTGTGAAAGAGAAAGCTACATAAAACGATGCAACGAGAGGGAGAATGCCAAAAACTCCCATGATAATCAAGTAGCCCCATTGTCCTACATCACCGAACCAACTTGCTTTTGGAACGTTCAGTGAAAGTTGAATTGCCAGAAACATTCCTGTCGCTAGACGTAAAGCTAAAGATACCCAACACAAGATGGAAAAAAGCCGACGAGTTTTCTGTAGCGTTGTAGGAACAGTTGACACCGGATAGAATTCCAGTTGGTTGAGAAAATCAGCAATACGCCGGGCTTGAATGTAAATAGAAGAGGCGAATGAACGCGTTAAATAGGACCCCGAATAAGTTAAATCCTTGCAGTAGTATTCGCTTGAGAAATTTTTCGTTTTCAAATTGTCGGGAATGCGTGAAAAAGTCTAGCCACAGAATCTGCGTGAGAATATTGGAGATCAAAATAAGGGGCGTTGTAAGATTGACCCAAGAAGTGAATTTAGGATGAACCCCAGGGCACCCAAACGAATACCCCTGTTAACCAGCCAAACCAAGATGGCACCTCGAGACCCTGAAGAACCATATCTAAAGGAAATAATTTGAGCTACTTTAACAATCGAGTTTTATTTTGAAATGATTAAAATTCTTTTAATTGATTATACAGCATTGACTTTTTGGATAATCTAATGCTTGGAGGATATCAAAAGAGCTCCTTTCCATTATCTGCGATTAAATTACTAATCTACCTACAATATGTCATCCAGCAATGTCAAAGTGGTAAATCAGTCAATGTCAACATAAATTATTCTCAAGAAAAAGAAGCGGTAAGTTGCTAAAACTTAGTACAATCATTGACTAATCATATATATAAATATGAATATCATAATGGTGGTGGTATAGCAGAGAACACTTGACAAAACACGTAATCGTACTGTATAGGTAAGTTAGAATAGAATACACATTAATAGCTATTTGATTTTTATAAATTAAAGGTTTATTTGGTTTATTTTTCAGGAAAAACACTGATAATTAAATAATATAAGCAACACTAAGTGTTGAATGTAAGTTAAATAATGTTAGAACAATAAAACGGAAATTACAATGAGTATTTAAATTTCACTTCGAAGTCGCGCTATGTACACGTTCAATTTCTTTTCTACTTCTTTAGCTGGAAGCTTTTCATCCAAGGCCAAATAATTTGCTATTAAAGATACCTTTTCAAAATATTTAGCATGAACTTCCAACGCTTCATGAGACGATGTTCCCTCGATATGCTGTTTAAAATCTTTAAAGTGAAGTACTCTCCGGTGATATTCTGCTTGAGTTAGACCCCAATCCTCAGTCAATGCGGTTTCGCAATCTGGAAACATGCTGTAAAACCTCAATGGATTATATTGGTTTGAAGCTTGTTCATCCTGAAGTTCCGTTTTTAATTGTATTTGATTCATATACTCCATTTGATGATAACCATGAAGGTGGCGCTGTTCTCGACGAGTTTCTACAGGAGGAGGAGTAGCTGGAGTTTCGTTTGATACAAATTCGGGGAATGCAGGATTTGATGCTTGCTGCGGATTTTCTCCAAAGAAATATTCCTCCTATCAAATTATTATAAACAAGGAATTAATAATAAGTAGTTTATGCATTCAAATTAAACCCCATTCACACTTATTCTTGAAACATTATTATATTACCTGATCCACCATCATAGTTTCATATGCTTGTGTTTGCTGCAATTGAATACCAGGATGCTCTTGATTAGTCGTATAAATGCTCCCCCCAAAAATTGCAGACGATGGACCAGCCATAGCAGTCGATGTTGTAAATGTAGCTGGAGCGTTTGACTTTCTCGGAATGCGACCAATGCCTTGTAGAGCGATAGAAGAAAATTCCGCTTGTCCTTGCAACAACTCATTGTACAAAGGAGCTTGGCGCTGCTGATGTAGCACTGATGATGCTGGCTGCTGCTGATAATGTTCTTGTGTGAGTGATTGTGCCCCGTACCTTCCAGCCATTGCTCTCGTAGCAGCATTAACTTCAGAACCATTACCCGAACTGCATTAGAAAATCGAAACCAATTGAAAATATTTTAAAACTGTAATAAGTGAATATTCCAAAATATTAGTCTTATTACTGCATTACCTTATTCCTAACAGTTTACATATCGCAATATTTGTAAGGAACTTGGCATCATTCCAATGTTCAAAGCGATGTTTGTTATAAAAATCTTTCAAGGAAGAGTCCCGCTCCAGAATGAATCTCTCCTTATTGATAGTCTTATCTTTAATTCCTGCCTTAACCCGGTACTCAATCTTTGATTTAATTTTTCTAACATATTCTTTAGCCAATACTGCAAATGAAAAAAATGAACTTAAAAATACAACAATTAAGTAAATACCTATCCAAAACAAAGCAATTAAAGCCATACCTTCAGGCAACTGAGTCTTCCTGGTGATGTACCTCCACTTTTCCGGCAAGGGCTTGTTCCTCCTGTTTCCATTCCAGATTTCTGGACATTCTTCAAGAGCACTCAGCAACAGCTTCCTTTTTTGAACTTCTTCAGCACTATCCCATTCATTAGGCTTGACGGTAGTAACCCCATTGTTACTATTTCCGGTGCTTGATACAACGGAAACAGAAGGTCCTGCGGCACTTGATTCACAGTCGCTGATGGGCGAAGCGCCTCTCACCAAAACAAGCCTTGGAGTTGGAATGTTATCCGGATTTGTTGAACTAACTGACTGCTTCTGATTTTGATTATACATTTTTACTTTAAAAGAGTAATATCCACAAAATCTTTAAAACAATTTCAAATAAAACGCCAAATTTGATTTAAAAACTGTTTAAAAAATCAATTTTTCTCAAATTAAAATTCTTTTGACCTGAATCCAAGTGAAAACGGAAAGAGATTGAAATGAGAAGGGAAAAATAAAGATCAAACAGTTGACCTTGGATATGCCATCTTGACTGACCAGCCTCAAATTTGAGGAAAATTGAAAACGTTGCGTAACGTATTTATTGCGTAATATAAACCAAAACAGTGACTAACCATCTGTTTTTGACTGTTTTTGCAAAGGGTCAAACGTATGTGCGACGTCAACTCGTGAAATGCAAACCCTCTCCCGTACAATTCATGCTGGATCTGTTCAATGCGCAATGCAAAGGATTGGATTGGATTGTCCAATTATGACTTTTCGTTTTTATTGACTTTTGCAAAAAATGCATTTTTGCTAAACAAAGGTTGAGAGCATGTACAAAAACAAAATGTAATAAATAATTAAAAATAGTTAATTTAATGCTTAACGAACTAAATTATTAAAATAATGAAATTGTCCTTGACAGTTCGACCGGTATTTATTTTGCTAAACAAAGGTTGAGAGCATGTACAAAAACAAAATGTAATAAATAATTAAAAATAGTTAATTTAATGCTTAACGAACTAAATTATTAAAATAATGAAATTGTCCTTGACAGTTTGACCGGTATTGCCTCGGCCAGTCGCAAACTTTCACTGGATGATTCCATTCAGTTCCGGGTGGGCATTGTTGCTCCACTGGGTTTCCGTTTATGCACCAGTAATACTAAAAAGAATTTCACATTTTTTATTTACAACTTGTTTTTTGGTGTTTGAAGGGTAGTTGTAACGATTATTTGTAACGGTTTTTACCTTTCGGCAGTCTGTGGGATGTTCGATGTATTCTACATTTTTCACAAAGTGATGGTTTAGGAGCGTTGGAATCTTCTTGCGGTGGGGCGGCTGTGTCCCCAGTGACTGTTGTCGTGGCGCTTCCCGCAGTGCTGGAGGGATCTTGAGTATTGGAAGGAGTGGATGACGATGATGATGTTATAGATGTGAAGGAGGTTGTTGTTGGAGATTGCTGCGTGGTTGAGGTTGTGGTTGCAGCGGTTGTTGAAGATGACTGCCATTGCTGCCAAGATGGAGTAGTTGAAGGTGTCTCACTTGTCATTGGCGGTGCAATAGTTGTAATTGGGACAGGACCCAGTTTCAAACAAGAGCTGGGAGAGCCTGGTGGTGGAGCTCTTTTCCATTCCGCTACTGGAACGACAGGTGGAGGAGTGGGGACAACGTAGTTATCCATTCCTTCTTTAAGGACATCGATAAGAACATCCTTTTTTCCACAAACACCTTTAAAGTCATCCATATCAATGGCCCAGTTCATTGCTCCGGCGTAACCTTGTTCTTTCAACCAATTCATTTTAATTTTGAGTGAGTCTGCGTCCTCATATCCAATCCAGTTCTTGTCCAAGTACATGTAAGGAACTTTCCCTGCTGCGTCATATTCTTTGGTCCACTTTTGAGTTTCATTTTGTAAGAGCAAGCAGATTTCATAGTAGCTCATGAATCCTCGAGCGTTTGTGTATTCACCGGGGTCACCTCCACCCTTCTGCTTGTCGATGTAGTCACCTAGTTTATGCATCATTGGATCAGATAAGGCATACGTCCTGCCGTAAAATGCTGTGCCGACAACAAGCTTGTCTTTGCTGCAACCCTCATTCACCCACAACTGTGAGCCGTCATTTACGTTCAATTTTTCATAGGACCATTGGTCATGACTTCGTTTATACAGGGGTGTGTGGGTGTCAGCAAAACCTGGTACGATAAATCACATTTATGACAATTGCTTTGCAGCAATGATTTGTTTCAAACTTCCTTTTCTGATTATTAGGACAAACGATTCAAACTTACCGACCCAGTTTCCTCTCAAATCATAAGCCATCAAATGAATAGCATTGAGAATTCTATGCAAATATTGAACAGATTTGTTTCAGTTCATCATAACTACTATAGTTCATGAAATAAGAGCGAGAGTTGTTGTTTTCTTTGACATTAAATTATTAAACTTACTGGCACAGTTCAGTTACGTAATATCCTTCCATCAAACGGAATCCTGCTACTGGAACAGCCATTGTGATTTCCCATGATGGATTGTAAGAGTCAAAGGCATAGCGTAGCTCACGAACAAAATCCATGAAAGTCTTCTTGTCACCAAAAGTACCACCTCTGTCGGCGGCGCCCTGACATAAATTAATAATTGTGTATTTCAAATACGATGATGGTAAGTTACAAAGTATCATTACAAAAATGCAACTCTTACCGGATATTCCCAATCCAGGTCAAAGAAATCAAACTTGTATTTACTCATAAACTCTGAACACAAAAACAAAATGTATTTGACAATTTCTCACTTTGCCCCACAAAAGCATAATTCATATTTGTAAATTATTGTAATTGTTTAAATTGTTTTACATACCCGTAACGCTATTAATGAAACTACAGCGTCTTGTAGGATCAGAAGCCATTTGGGAGTATTTTCGTCCTCCTTCGCCCCATCCTCCCACAGCTACTCCCATGGTGAGCTTGGGATTCTTTTCCCGAAGTGAAACGAACTTTTCAAAGTTTTTCTTTTCCACATCCAGCTGCAAATAGGCAAAGAAAAGGTGAAATTGTGAACTAATTAGACTCCTCTAATTCACCCATGACCAATAAATAATAAAACAGTGAACCACAATCCGTACCTCTGGATCTAAAATGGACATTTCCCATGTAACATTTGAAACTCCAATAAAAGAGTAAATCAAATGTGTACATTTTGTGTAGGGAATGTCATCTACGGAATAACTTCCAATGCCGGGTCTATAGACAGCCCTCCCATCCTCCCACAGCTACTCCCATGGTGAGCTTGGGATTCTTTTCCCGAAGTGAAACAAACTTTTCAAAGTTTTTCTTTTCCACATCCAGCTGCAAATAGGCAAAGAAAAGGTGAAATTGTGAACTAATTAGACTCCTCTAATTCACCCATGATGACCAATAAATAATAAAACAGTGAACCATAATCTGTACCTCTGGATCTAAAATGGACATTTCCCATGTTACATTTGAAACTCCAATAAAAGAGTAAATCAAATGTGTACATTTTGTGTAGGGAATGTCATCTACGGAATAACTTCCAATGCCGGGTCTATAGACAGCCCAATTACTGTAGTAGCAAACAACCCTTGCAGGTTTTCCAGCCTGACCCGGTGTGTGCGGATCCACTGCATGTTGACCTTGAACTGACTGTACCACTACTAAACATGAGTAGAGCTAATGATATCATAATTAATTTTTTAGTCTATTTTTTAAGCATGCTAAAAAAATTCCTAAACTATCAGTTCATTACTCTTGACTTTTTGACTAGAGAGACTAATAAAAACTGTACAGAAACTGTGTAAATTAAAGAACGAAGCGTAGCTTCCTTTATGCCATGAATTTATTGACTGAACGGAGCTCACTGCCGGCAGTTCTACGATCTTCTTTGTTACATTTTGCAATTGAGGACTGATTAAAAGATCGGTTTCGTGCAGGTTATGTTATGATCATCATTTTTATTCACATCATCATCAATTTCGATTGAACTCATTTCTCTCTTCAAAGACCGGTAGCTTCTG
This sequence comes from Lepidocyrtus fimetarius, assembly GCA_036507315.1. Classification (NCBI taxonomy): domain Eukaryota; kingdom Metazoa; phylum Arthropoda; class Collembola; order Entomobryomorpha; family Entomobryidae; genus Lepidocyrtus; species Lepidocyrtus fimetarius. Next base: position 3,575 of record JAANSO010001853.1, on the reverse strand, counting down.
TAATAAAGGCTGAGAAAAAGTTTGAGCATTGTTCTTTCAAGTGAATAAACTTGATCTTGGTCTTCTTCATCTATCTCAACTCTCCACCACAATCCATTCAAATAAAGTAAGTTTTACAATCCAAGGACATTGAAATAGAGGATCCACCGTGATTACAATCATGAATCATTATTATTATCATCTTCACCAGCCAGTCTGCCCCATTCTATCAAAATTGAATGTTAACTCAAATCATACACATACGTTTCACTTGAGAAACTCTAAATAAAATACAAAAAAATATGTAAAGAGTTTTTTACGTTTTCCAAAAAAAGTTCAGGAATAACAGATCAGATCGAATGAAAATTGTGCTTTGTATGATAAATTTACAATCCAAGGACATTGAAATAGAGGATCCACCGTGATTACAATCATGAATCATTATTATTATCATCTTCACCAGCCAAATCTGCCCCATTCTATCAAAATTGAATGTTAACTCAAATCGTACGTAATCGTCAAAACATACGTTTCACTTGAGAAACTCTAAATAAAATACAAAAAAAATATGTAAAGAGTTTTTTACGTTTTCCAAAAAAAAGTTCAGGAATAACAGATCAGATCGAATGAAAATTGTGCTTTGTATGATAAAATTGATAAAATTGTTATGAAACAAATGAAGCTGTAGGTATTCTGATAAACAAACTTAAGATTACTCCCTTCATTGGATGATTGTATTATTCACTTTATATTCTACAGAACGTAAACAATCACATCCTTTGAAGTCTTTAATCTTAAACCAGACCAAAACACCATGGATTAGAAACAAAAGGATGATATAGCAAGTAGAACCCCTCCTGTTATTAAGTAAACACCTNAGAACCCCTCCTGTTATTAAGTAAACACCTGCAGAGAGTTTTGTTCATTTAAATGTTAAATATAAGGAACGCTTAAGGAAAAAAGACGAGTCCAGCGAACCCATCATGCGTGCTTCTCATTTCAAGTCTTAATACCTACTAGAACACTGCTTAAAATCAAATCATGTTTGCTATTAATTTGCATATAAAGTGCAAAAATATTTGAAGAAACGCGAAAAATAATTGCGAAAGGAGAGCGAAGAGGAGGTGTCAAAATGCAGAAGTTTTGTAGTAGGTTTTATGAATAAGATTTGGCTGACTTAACTTTGTACAGGAAGAATTTCAAAATCTTTTTAATTTTTATTTAAAGCTATGAAACTCTGAACTATTACGATGTATGTTTCGATTACTTCTGGACTAGCTGGAGGCAAAATTAGGGTGGATCGAAAATAAATGGTCTGTATAAACTTTGGTTGGTCACGCCATGCAAATCTTTAAACAAAGGCTGAGTGGAGGATGCTATCATCAATCATCAAATGCTTCCTTTGGCGAGATAAACAATGACTTAATAACTACCAGTACAAAATAATATGCATTATTCATGAAAAGAAGTAAAAATAAGAAGGGTGTCAATGATCTTTGCAACATTCTTCTCAGATTAGATAATGTGCAACAATTCGCAAAGTTGTTTGTCGTCCAGGGACTGTGCGAAGATGTGCAGATTGCAAGAAAACTAAGAATGATAAGAGTTTATAGTGATTTTGATATGGTACCTGTATGATTTACATTTATACAATAATAATGATGCGTAAATTGACATTCTTCACTTCTAATAGAGCTACATAAAATGAGGTCTCCTTTTTTACCACTACTACAAGTTTATTCTATTCAGTTTTATATGGTACCTGTATGATTTACATTTATACAATAATAATGATGCGTAAATTGACATTCTTCACTTCTAATAGAGCTACATAAAATGAGGTCTCCTTTTTTACCACTACTACAAGTTTACATTTGAATATTCTATTCAGTTTTGTTTCTGTTGATAAAGCTGCAGCTGCGTCAATCTCTTCCAACATACTTTTGTACTCTAAGATGCATCGTTATTACTGGCACTTGGAGGAGTAAACAAAATTCGCATCTGTAATAAGAAAGGAAAACATTTGTTATACAAATATTCGGTTTATATAATCAGAATAAATTATTTCAGAGAAATAAGAATGTTGGAAAAAATCGCTTACATTCATATTTGGAAACGTTTCATCGAAAATTTTTTCAAAATGTAATGTTGTCATCGAATAGGACTGGCTTTTGAGGAATGAGAACCTGGTTGTCTCCTCCCAATTTCTCACGCAGCTTCCTGATATACATTGAACAAGCCTGGGAAAACCAATAAAATCATCAAAAATCATACAAATGCATGCGTCATTAACGCAAAGTAATAGCACATGAGTTTATAAAATACAATTTTACTTTAATTGCATGGCTTAGGTTTGCCGATCCTTTGCCTTTAGTTTTTGGATTGATATTTTCAACAGAATACATATGAAAAATGTATTGGTCCCTTTTGTCTTTCTCCTTCCTATTTCCAATGCGTATAGCTTTCTCATCAAAGCAATGAAAAACAATTTGACCAGAAGACGTGCAAAGCTCATAAAGCTTCGCTGGCCAAAAGGTTGTACTAGAGTATTCTTTGATCTTTACCCATATCACTGGATGGGGAACCTAAGACAAATCCAAATCAAAACTTTCACCAGAATCCAGAACTTTAAGAATCATTTACAGAAAATGAATTAGCTGCTGGAATACCGCACAAGGCTTTTCCATTGCCTGGAAATAAGCATTCAACGTCAAGGCCTGTCCATGATTTGTCTCAGAAAATCCGACAAGATAACACTCACAGCAGGCTTGCATAGCCTTAATTTCTTCGACAACAAATTTTTTAAGGCTCTGTGCTACGAGAGTGGGCTCAGCCTCGATCCTACCTGCAAACGGAAAATTAATTTCTAAAGAATAAAAGGCGAACATTACAACACGAAGGCGATCGTTAATGTAACATTTATAACACTACTGCCGTGCCAATTACCAAACTTTCGTGTCATTTGGTATTCCACCAATCTGTAGGCTGCAAAGAATGCTTCAATTGTGAGAATTACGTCTGGATGTAAGCGAATCGTATTGTAAATAAATTCTGGAGTAGCACTTCCTTGAGCGGCAGGGTACTTCTTTATTATATCGTTAAAAATCCACTGTTAAGAAATAGAAAAAATGAAAGAAAGTATTTCAATAACTTCGATTGAAAAACAACAAAAATGTGGATGACCCTATTCAGTGCACCAGTGCTATATAGTATGTGGACTTACCTGAAACTCGTTGACGACTCTCTTTGAACAGTTCAAGAAGCACTTTGTGAGTATGTCCTGGGAGAATGGAAGAGCACGTATGATAGCCCTAAAAAGCATTATTCAGAAGATTCCAATCAATTCATCAAAAGACTAACAAGTGAAACCTTTATCAATTGCAATATTTGTGACCAATTAATTTGACAATTACTATTGATGGCTACTTACGTTTGTTTGGCGACTTTACATTCAACACACTCCACCATGTATTCCTTCTTCACTATTTTCCCCTTGTCCCTGACCTCTTCGCTTTTGAATTCCGGTTTCGGGTAGTGGATTTCATAGGTGGCGCAAACGTGATGGTAGCACTTCTTGCAGCTTCGACAAATCCACA
>JAANSO010001852.1:0-15299 GCA_036507315.1 Lepidocyrtus fimetarius | reverse complement strand
TTCGTAATCCGAACTTATCAAACTGTTTTTGTAGTAATGATTCCATCCAATACAGGTAATTTTGTTAGTACATGAAAGCTCAGTGGTAGGACAGTGAATACCCACGGATGATCCAATCACAGCAACATAGTCAAACACCTTAATCTTCTTAGAGACTCCAGCAACCGCAAAGTATTCATTGTCCTTGTCGAATTCAATGCTTGAAACGATGTTATTGGAACTCGTGGAAACCTCAGAGGAAGCATAAGATAAGCTAGCTAAAGGTTTTAGCCCATGGTATCGAGTAACATGACTTAACGCTTTGCCAAAGTTAGCCAGAACTGTTTTTTCTTCTGCTGTAGCGATCTCCTCAACTTGCTCATGCCGATTGTTAGGTACTGTAGCATCATAATTAATACTACGGTTATCAAAGCATTGAGAATTCCTCGCGTCAAAGTACAATTGGGCTAATTCATCGAAATGCACGTTCATCCGTTTCTTCCTCGCTGCTACGGAATGATGCTCCAGATCCGACTGCTGAGTGATAGTGTTGAATCCAATCCCAACATTAGTTTCATCGCAGGAAAATTTTGAGCAATTTTCTATCATCAGTCTCATTTCCTTACTCGAGGACAATTCTTCATTATTGTTCTCAGTTAAGCACGCCATGTCCTTTTTAATTAAAGCTGTTTCCCTTTGGAGTTGATCAATTTCAGCCGTTTTCACTTTCAAAAGCTGGGAAAAGAATTCTTGAAGGAGCAACCGCTTGTATGCCTCGTCTTCTGAAGCCATTACTTCCCTCCTCCGCTGTACTACTTGGACAAGATTATCCAAGTCGTTTAAACTAAGTTTATCATAGTTTACGGCACTCAATACCTTTACAACATTTTGCGGGGGAGGGGAGAAGAGTGCGTCTGAATTGCCTGCCGAAGAAGTAACAGATTCAAAGACATCCGCCGCGATAGCCTTGTTGCTAGCTCTCTTGGCACGGGCCATCAAATTCTGGACTGCAAAATTAGGGACTAGCTTTTCTTTGTTAAATGGAACTCCACATTTCGGACATCGCTTCTTGTCAGCTTCAGAATCCTCCATTACTCTTTTAATACATTCAAGGCAGTAGGTGTGACCACAGTGATTAGCTGTCGGATCAGTGAAGTACTCGATACAGATGGAGCACATGAAATCGCAATTCTCTTGTGTGTCCAAAGGAACGTATAAAGAACCATTTCCCATCTTGAAATCTAGTTGGGCAGGAGGTTTTTGATTTTGTTGAGAAAATTGGTTTACTTCAGATACCGGAAAATCCAGAGTTGCTAAAGAAGTCGATGCAGCGTCTGAATTAAAAAAATCGTTACTTGAGGACGCAATGCAAGTGTTGCTGCCACCGAAACTTGCATTTTCCGAATTAGATGACGATATTGAAGCAGGACAATGTCTCTTTCTGGCTCTAGGCTGTACAGCAGTATCTGATGGCATAGTAGGTGACGCCAATGGAATTAGAAGTGGTGTCTGCGCCGGATCAGAATCCAACGTGATAGGGCAATTAAAGTAATTAAGAATAGGGGAAGGTTCCTCGGGTTCTTGTGGTAAAGGAAGTTGGTTGACGCCAGGAGGTCTTCCCCTTCTGGAAGAGGAATCCCTATTTCTTCCACGATCCATTGCACAGTTTTCTAAACACAAAAGTAATTCCGCATTATTCCCAAAATTAAATCTCAGAATGCGATTTAGCATAGCTATTGTCTTTTAAAAATCCATTTTTTGGAACTTAAACTTACTTTTCTGTAAACTTGCTTCACCAGCTAGTTTACACCTGTTTTTCAATATTCTTATGAAAAGAGCTTACAAGAGCATCTTTCTTCCCATAATCATCATCCCATACGAATCTTTATCAAGGAGTCTGCCTAATCCTCTTTTGCTCTCTTTCTTTCCTCTTTCAACTTTCTATATCCAATATCTATGAAAAGGGCAGAAAATACATTTCAAGCTATTGTTTTTCACATCCTCTCTTTGCTCAAACTTTAGAAAATGTCATGAATGAAGTTCTTTCATTGCCTACCACCAAACAATTGCCTATTATACTATACCAGCTTTTAATCCACTTGCACAACCAACATCCTGTCCTTCAGTAAAAAGGAAGCAAGCGGAGATTAATAGGAAAATTATGAATGCCACACTTCTTCAGTCTTTCCTTTAAAGGTCTGTACTTGTTAACTACAATTAAAAACGTATTTAAATATAATCCACTTGTTAAGGCTTATAACCGACCACTTCTCAAGTCCCCCAATTTAATCCGGTCTTAAACTTTGTCTCCCATTTTTACAAATCCTTTAAACTCACAAAATACTCGAGAATGATTTTATGAAACAGGAAAAATGAAAAAACGAATATCAAACGACAGAAAACATTTTTCCAGTGTTAATTCCTTCATTCGCCCCTCTTCACAAAATATCATTCAATTCAACGAAGAAAGACGTAAAAAACAGAGTTGATGAGTTGAACAAGAACGAATTTAACTTTGTTAAAAACGTATTTTTCTCTTGCAAGTCACAGTGAAAACGTCATTTCAAGCATGAGACATGAAATTACACAGACCGCATTCTCAAGTTCACAAAAATACATAGCCGGTATAGCACTAGGAAAGTCCGGTACTCTCTTTCTCATTTTATGAACCGTTTTTGTGAGGAAGCACGCCACCAGGTCGAAAAATCGAGCCAAAGTGAAGCGGAAAGCATGCTCACTCGAACCAAGCCATGCACTTTGCATGCACCTTTTGCTCGCATTTTCCACCCTTTTCTTATTATACAACGTATTTTTTGACAAATAAAATAAGCATTGCATACATTGAGAAGCACAGGCGTAGGTTTACAAAAGGCATAAGAAAAATACATCCCCTCTCAAATAATTCTGCTGAGGATTATTGGGAAAAAATAAGCCTAAAAAGAGTTTAAAATAAGTTTAAATAAGCTTGAGTTGATAGAACAGGGGAGAAGAATCGAGTCTTGCGAAAATTCCGCAAAAACTTGACTTTTGAGTCATACACAAAAGGTATAAAGTGATATTGCAAAATCCATGTGTAATTGTCGCTATTTTATCTAAAGTGAGGGAGTTTTCTATTGAGGGAAGCAGCAGTTGGTTGAATGACGTAATCTTCATCTCTCTATTACTTGGAAAAACTTCGACATCATCAACGTTGTTAATCGTCGTCGATCTTGAGTCAGTTTTTGGTGGTGGTGGTGCATGTGCTCGTGGACACGAATCTTCCTCGATCTCAAAAAAAGTAACTCCAGAGAGCACATTTCTTGGAAAAAGACTTTAATTAAACCTGTGAATAACTGTTTTTCTGTGAAAATTTAACTTTTAAAGATCTGATTCCAAAATGGGGAGAATTGCCGGGATTGTTAACGGTTTGAGGATAATTGGAGAAGTGGATGATAACAACGGTTCCAACATTAGTTCAATGTATTGCTTAGACACTCAATCTTATTGTTTCTTTTGTCTTCATGAAAAACCCGATAAAATACCGGATGTGGATGACCCGCAGCGCTACGAGTCCATTGCGGCAATTATTCAGTACTTGAAAATTGATTTGGAAGAAGTTTTGTTAATTTTTGGAGTGAGGACACCTCCACAATTACAGCCAATGTTTCGTAATTCGGTGCCGGATGTGCTTGTAGAGCTATGCGGGGACTGTGCTGATTCCACTAGGAAGTTTGCGATGGTTTTGAAGAGTCATGGACTGAACTTTGCTGATAAGGAGGCTTAGCGCTGTTGTTTTCTTGAAGAAGTTGTGGGGCAAGATTTTAAAGGCAGAAGATAATCAACAGGAGGTAGAGCGTATTCGTGAATTGGTTCATTATAGGACCAAAAGGAGTGGTGGGCTGGAGCATTTGAACTTTTTTGAAATCCTGAAAAACGAAGTTATGCAAAAATGTAAGTTTGATTTGAAATTAAATATAAATACCTCTATAAATATACATAACAAGTATTTATGATTTATAGTAATATTTCAGTGCATATCTTTTAAATTACGTGTACTAAAATATATTGTTTCTCCTTTCTAGGTTCGGAAATCAAAATTATTCGCCCTGATATGAAAATTGAAGAGTATGCTGGTTTTAAATTATCTCGGGATCATAATTATCACGAACCTTATGATCACCAGGAAACTATATCTGAGGAGGACAGCGACAGCATGGTGGTTCCGGATGAGGGGGATGACTACAAAAGAGAAAAGATGGATGAAGACAAATGGGAGAATTCAAAACCAATAAGTATAGAGGTGCCCATCAACATCATAAGACCTCCACAGCAATCTCTTAATAGTGAACAGTCGTCAATAAGAATATCAAGCGTTCGATCGTTAGCGGACAACCTTAATCAAATTCCTATCTTCCAAAGTATCCCTGCTCTACCTACTCAACCTCAGCAAACTTTACAGCCACCAATTCTTAAAAAGACAAAAACCAAGAAGAAAAGTACAGGGTTTCGGGCGATCCAACCACAGCCACAAAAACAGCCGGAAGTACTGTTTATGCTGCACCCCTTGGCCCCTTCATTCACAACTATCACTCCTCCTATGTCAATGTCTTCATCTGCATCTGCACCATCGTACTCTGGGTCATTATCATCAGCTTCCTCCATTTCTGAACCATCTCCACCTTCATCCCAGGAAGTTCCAGATAATTGTGAAGATCCAAACGAAGATATTTTGAAAAAATCTTATCGCTACAATGCGACGGAATGCCCTATATGTAACAAAACATATTCTGGAGCAGCAGCAGTAAGGAAACATATAGCTGGAGTTCACCACAAGATTCGACCATTCAAGTGTACTATTTGCGAAGACAAAACCTACACCCAATCAGCTCACCTGGATTACCATATCCAAACCTTCCATAACGGAGTAAGACGCTTCCCGTGTACTATTTGTGGAAAAATACTGAAGGGAAAGACTCAGTTGCGGATTCACCGGAAGCAGTGCAAGATTATACACAATATTCAAGAGGGGGAGATACGACAAGGGCAAGGGCAAACATCGTCTGCATCATCGATAGCCTCGCTATCACCGGCAGCTTCACCGATACCATTGTCCTCACAACCGGTAAAAAAGCTTAAAAAGAAAGCGACTAAAAAGAAGAATCAAAATAATGCAGTGAATACAAATGTAATTGTAAATTAAACAATATAACAGACTATCATGTTTTTTCATTTCAAATGTGTCATTATTTAATAATGAATAAGAATTATTTACTTTCGATTTACTACCATACTTTCATTTGTTACTTTTGTATATATTTTTGCCTTTTGCTATTATTTTGAAGTCAATACTTTAATACTATTTTTGTAGTCTGATTGTGTAGTAATCATTCTTCTTAATTCTATAATAAGGATAGGCATATATGACCCAATTGTGTTGTATTGATTGATTATGACTTCATATTCATTATGTGTTTATGGCATAAACGTTATTCGTATATGATTTTTATATCTTTACAATCAATATCTCACATCGAAAATTAGTTTTAGCAATGTTTTTCTGATGTAAAATTGCGGCAAGATTGTTGATGATTAATTGATAATTATTGATCATGTTTAATTTATTTACCATTTTTAAGTGAAAATTTAAATCATACTTATGTTTTATGTAAGTAGAAACGAAAACAAACCGATTAGTTTTAGTTTAACAATAACTAATGACAAAAATGTATGATGATGAAAATTATGATTAAATCAAAGTGCCTAATAAACACTCTAAACTTACACTTTCGTTTCATCATTTTAAGATTTATTTTAAAATAGATACAGCATTTCAATGTTTAGTTTCAATAACTTTACCTAATAAACTTTGCTTTAGAAATATGTGACAGGTCTAGGTGACCGGTGCAAAATTTACAGTCAGACAAAATGTAAAATGTCGTTTTAAACTTCTTTCCACTCTTTACTGCTTAATAGCATGTCGCAATCAGACATTTAAACACCGACGAAATGCATGTTTTTTCTATGTATTCTAAAGTATTTTTTGTTTGCAGACTGTGCCCAACAAATGTCACAAAAAAATCCCTTCCCTTCCTTATCCTCCAAAGCTATTTTCTTCCGCTCCAAGCAGATAGCCATATGCTTAGCAAGCTCTTTCCTGCTTCGAAAACCTTTGAAATAATGACAGACTTCGCATCTATACAAGTTTTTGTCAATGTGTATCCGCCTATAATGATCTATCATGTTCTTTCTTGTAAGGACCTTCCCTTGGACATTCAGGACATTCCCAAAGTTTTGTGGTTTCATTGAAAATTATTTTTGTAGAGATGGGTTCAACTGGGCTAGGATCTTCTTCGTCCTCATTATTTGCCACCGTCAAAGTGTTGTTGGAATCTTCTTGTCCATCTTCGTATGATGAGGGAATAATTTGAGTTGCTTCGGGTTCAGGCATCAGTCTACTTTCAGAGTGTTTAATTTCTTCTATTTCTTGTTCAATTGCTTCGAGTTCATTTTCAGACGAGGATCGGCTTACGTCATTTCCCTCCATATCTAGTAATGGTTGGTTAATGGAGGAAGCTTTTCTTGGTCGTTTTCTTGAAGAAGGTCCCGGCAATGATGATGAGATATCTTCATTAAATGAGTTAAAATTCTCCGTTTCATCGCCATTTTGACAGTTCTTTAGTAGATCAAGGTTGCGAGAGGCTGTTGAAAAAATAAATATTATCCTTTATTATTAAAGCTGAAACAAATAATAACTTATATAACTGAATAAATTAACGAAAATTCATACTTTTTTCAATTAATGAAGCTCTGACATCATAGAACATCAACGCTGCGTAATTTCCTCGAGACTCTTCAGAATTTGTTAATTTCAAATTGAATACCCTCCAGACAAGATGTTATTTTCGCTTTGATTAATTGAAGTTGTTTGAACAATGAAGAATACTTCTCACAAGATGATTTACAATCAGGACAGAGATTAACTTTAAAATTGTCCGAAACCCCAGCCCCTCCAGATCCATTGTCGATCCCTTGATTTGTTTTTTGATTAAAAACTTGTCCAATATCCTTTTCCAAATCCTTAAAACAACTCGAAAATGAATACTCTCCACTCTCCTCCAGATTAAGAGGATCGCTTTTGTAAAATAGGTCAGTTGAACACACAAAACAAACTTCCGTTTCCGGATCCATTTTACAAACTTTTTAAACCGTTAATTTGTGATTAACCGTTAAAAATTGTCCAATTTGATGGTGAAAGTACAAAAGAGCGCAAAGTCAACACACGCAAAGGCACATTTTTGTATTTATCTCGCACGGATCAGCTGTTGTGTTTACTTTTGCCATTCTATTTTCACTTCATTTGCACAAAGTTCGGGTGTCTAGTCTGAAAAACTTAAATTTTAAAATCTTCAATTAAAAATGGCTTCCACTAAAACCTGTTTTCTTTGTCGAAATGTCAAGTCTTCAATTACTGTTGGACCATTTTCGGAAACATTTAAGCATTTGGAGAAAGATCTTGGAAAACTTTTGACTTCAAAGGGACAGTCTACTACCGGAACTAGCCAACAACAACAGGGACTGGCTGAAAGGTCACAAAAACAGAATTTTGAAGTTGTTATCTGCGAAGGATGCAGACAAGCTTGTGAGAGATACTCTGCAGTTTATCAGAAACTGGAGGAGACTTTGGAGGAGTTGACTTTGTGCATAGAAGACATTCACAAGAAAGTGGAAGAGAAAAATGGGACTTGCGTCAATGATGCAGAAAGAGGGGGATCCTCTGGAAGTCAAACTCAAGGGGAAAATGAATCCAGAAGTTTATTATTAAAGACTGGTAAGTTGCTACACTAGAGAAAGTATAAAACTGTTATGTTTAATTTTTACTAATTACAATTACGGGTTTTCTGTTTCTAGTGGCTAACAACCTAAGGTTACTAAAAAGTGGTCATTCTAACGTTTCTGATGCAGTAATGGAATCAACTGAAGAGCCAGAGTCACCTGCTCCTTGTTCAATTAGCGAAGAAAACTCCAACTCCCCTGCTTTGTCTAACTTGGGATCACCCTCTAGCGTTGAAATATTTGATGAGGAGGAGGAAATGGAAATAGACCTGGACCAAATCACTTCAAGAATCTCTGTATCATCTTCAGCTACAAAGCCCGTTCATCAAAGTGTGAAAACCACTGTTAGAAATCCAAAGAAATCAAAATCGGATCCAGAAGTTGTTGAAATCTCTTCTTCTGAAGATGAAGTTGAAGCTGTGAGTGAATCTGATGATGGCGAAGATCCCCTTCCAGTGGAGGATCCATTAAAGGATGTTAGGCATCAGGTTAAACTAAACCTTGAAACAAAATTATGGAGCTGTCCAATTTCAAATTGTAACAAAGAATATACGAAAAAGGGTGGAGTGTTTTCTCATTTACTATCTGCTCATTTCAACTTAAGTCGCAGTACTCGTTATCAATGCGATGTTTGCAACTGCAGAAAGTTTGATTCTGGGGTGAAGCTAGATTTGCACCGGAAACACTGTCTTGCATCTGAAAGAATATGCTATGAAGAATAAAAATAATCCATTAATTTGTAGAATTTGTTGGTTACAATCAAGCAGTGTTGGAAATCATAATTATCACATGAGAAGGATTCACTCAAAGACTCCCCTGTTATATTCTTGTGACATGTGTGATTCAAAATATAAATCTAAGGAGGGTTTGGAAATTCACAAAGATGCCACTCATTTAGGAATAGTTTATCGCTGCTTGCCCCCATGTGAAGCTACGTTTAAATACAAGGCTCAATTACGAAAACACATTGTTACTTGTAACATTTATATGAAAGCGAAAGAAGATAAGAATAGTCCAATTTCCTCTTATTTTAACACTTAAAACGATTTTTATTATTGCTTATTGGTTTTGTAAGTTTACTTTTGTAAGTTTTGGAAATATAATTAAAGAGGGCGAATTATTAAAAATTTGGCTTGTATTTCTTCACTTCTACCATTAGCTGGTGAATGTTGACCAAGTCCTGCCTTGCGATTAAATGTGGAAGGCTTTCACCATATGATCTTCAAGAATTGGTGATAATACTGGATGAGTATTGTTAGGGCTTGCTGAAGTACGGCAGCCCCGGTTTTAAAGCTTGGAAAGGAAGACATTATGTCGCGATTGAGAGAGTCCAAGGATTGTTTCCATGAAGATCCAAATGAAGTAATCAATGAAGTAACACGGGCTGTTAAAAACGAAAAAAGTCAAAATTAAAGTTTTAAAAGCAGGGTTTACATTTTATAACCTTCATTTAATAATTTAACGCACCTTCATCATCTTTTGCCAAAGCATTTCCTCCTGCTCCCTGCGCTTTTGACGCAGTGGCCCGATCCACTTCCTGAACAAACTGGATTATTCCGTTAAAACGGGAGGACAGAATCTTTTCTGCATACTCCTCCGTTTTTAAAGCTAAAGCTGTTCTAAATTTATCATTTTCACTGGGTTCTACACCATTCTCCTGCAATTATTTAAAAATCATAATTTTTAAGCACATTATTCAGAACTATGAACTATCTCATTTAAGAGTAGTAGTCTAAGAAAAGAAAAATAGTCACGGTTTATGTAATTTTTCGCTTACTAATTGCACAGAAAGGATCAAATCATAATTGTTGATGAGGAATATGAGCTTTTTCAAAGGTTCCTGCTGGAATGCGCACGCCATTCTCACTATATTAGTGTCCATTTCCTCCTGCAGAAATAGCAAAGCCCGATTGACTCTTTCTTGTGGGAAATCAGAATCAATAACGGCTAAACCACTAACTAATTCGGAGTATCTCCTTGTAATCTATGATAAAGATAAATGAATTGTAATATTTAAGAAATAATTTAATTTTGGAAATTGTTCTCTAAAAGTTTAGCTTACATAATGAGGCATTGAATCTGTTGGCATTATTTCGCAATTTGTAAGTGATTCTGCATTAGCCGTTAAAACTTTATCGAATGCAGGCCAAACGCAATCCAAAACAGCACTGAAGAACTGATCCAGAGCAGGAACGTCTCTTTTATGAGCCACCATTTGAAGTTTTAGGACAATGTGAACACATAAAAGTAAACTAATTGCATCCCAACTTCCCTTCATCCCTTGTTCAATCACCGGAAGCAAATTTGCCAAGGTTTTCCCCATCACAGCGTAAAACAAATCGATTTGATAGGAATGTTCTTTTGCCAGAAAAAAGTCTTTTAAAAAGTGAAATTCTCGACAAGTGTTATCCACTAGGACGACAAGTAGAGAACGAAAGAGTACTTCATATGGCTCATCTAGAATATCCTGATGATGAGGAACAAGGGCTGGGGATTCCAGTTCAGTTGGAAGTAGAATATTTGATCGCTTGCCAAGTGAAAAAAGTGTAGCAGGAATGGTTTTACTTTTGGATTTCTTTTTGAGTTCTTCAGGAACTGCTGTAATAACCTGGTCTTTAGGGCTGGGGATTCCAATTCAGTTGGAAGTAGAATATTTGATCGCTTGCCAAGTGAAAAAAGTGTAGCAGGAATGGTTTTACTTTTGGATTTCTTTTTGAGTTCTTCAGGAACTGCTGTAATAACCTGGTCTTTCCCAGATGTGAGTTCTACAGTTGATGATGATAAGCTCTGATGTTGTTTGGGAAAGAGAAGCCCAGCGTAGCCTTTAAAATAAGACAAGAAAACTTTGCTCATTGTGTCCAAATACTCCTTTTTCACTTCATGAGCAATCATAGGTTCCGTTTTCAAAAGGTATTCATAGAGAAATCTTAAAAGAAACAAGCAGATTTTTAATGAAAGTCGTACTTAAAGTTGTTTACTTAAATCACTTAGTTTTTTAAAAACACTTACTTATTCTTAAGCAGAGTATTCTGCGGAATCTGATAATTGGCGAGAGGCTTCCTCAGTTTGTAGATTTGTGAGAGAAGATATTCTCTGACTTTTACAGTGGCTCTGATACCCAACTTGGTGATGACATCAATCACGTCTTGAGCTCCCTTTGTGTCTTGAACAGTATTCACATACTGTGCCTTCTTTCTCAGGATTTTCAACTGCTCGAGAAACTCTTCATCTGTCACAGGAGAATCCAAAATTGCTCTGACAGGAAAATAAAGAATAAACTAACTTTAATTACATCATTATATACTATTATAAAGGTATATAAGGCGTAGAGAGTATTTACCTAATTAAAGTTTCGGGTACGACTAGCTCATCAACAAATGAAGATATTTCACTGCGAACCGCCTGCCGATTGGAAAGTTTAACGCTCATCCCTAACTGATTGCTTCTGCAAAGTTTGAATTTCTGATGATAACGAGCCTATATCCGCTTGAAACCCCATCAAGGTTGACTCCATCGCTTCCAACATTTGAAATGACCCTTCAATTTCATTATGGATGTTGGCAATGTTTTTACTTTCTCGGATGTAATCTTTAATGCACTCATCCTCCGCCTTTAACAAGAATTAACAATTTAAGTTTTGGATTTACATTTAAATCATAAGATATTTATCATCATGTATCATTTCAAAGTTTTACCTCTTTGAGCTCCTTTTCAATGCTTTTGGAATACTCCCTCAAGTCCCCTTGGGATTGTAACGCTTCCCTAACTAAATCCCCAACTTCCGGGTTAATTTTTTCATCTAATAACTCCATTTTCATGGGAGTTAAATCCACAAAGTCCCCCATCTTTTTCGAAACCAATTAACTTGTCCTTAAATTAATGAGTCCTCAACTTACTGAGTAAATATTATACTAGCTCATAACATTTCACTTTAGTAAACACCAAACCTAATTAATTTTAAAAAATACAACCCAGTCATTCATTTTAACTATGATTAAGTTAATTTTAAATTAAAAATCAAAATATTTATTGCATTTTGTTATTCATCCGTCATCTTGTCATACACTTGTACGTGACAGGGCAAACAAAAACATCTGTTTTTCAAGTAAAATCTGTGCATTCTGGCATGAACTATCCATCAGCTGCTGTTTCCTTCCGATAGAACAAATAAAATGATCAATTAAATTTAAGCCGGAACTGAAAATTAAGTTTGAAATCTTTGGAAAAGTATTTAAAAAATGACTGAAGTGTCCCCTTCCGTCACTTTCTCTTCCAAACCTCCAAATGTGGGGATAATTGCAATAGAAATTTACATTCCGCAACGGTTCGTAGACCAAAGTAGTTTGGAGGTGTTTGATGGAGTCTCCCCTGGAAAATACACGACTGGTTTGGGACAATCAAAAATGGGCTTTTGCACAGATCGGGAAGACATCCATTCCCTTTGCCTTACCGTTGTACACAATCTCATGGAGAAATTGGAGGCTCGAGAGCCAAAAATTAGCTACGATCAAATAGGGAGAATAGAAGTTGGCACTGAGACAATCATTGATAAGTCAAAAAGTGTAAAGTCAGTGATTATGCAACTATTTGAGAAAAATTCCCCGAATAACACAGATATTGAAGGAGTGGACTCTACAAATGCCTGTTATGGAGGGACTGCCGCTCTATTCAATTCCTTGGCTTGGCTGGAATCTTCCGCTTGGGATGGGCGTTACGCTTTGGTTGTTGCGGGCGACATTTGCGGCTTACGCTCCAGGACCTGCAAGACCCACTGGGGGAGCTGGGGCAGTGGCAATTCTTTGTGGACCGAATGCTCCAATCCGAATTGACAAAGGGGGTTTAAGAGCTTCTCATTCCGCACATGTGTACGACTTTTACAAGCCGGATTTGGCTTTAGAATATCCCCGAGTGGATGGGAAGCTGTCATTTCAATGTTATCTACAAGCGTTGGATAAATGCTACCAAAGATTTGTGAAGAAAGCTGAGGAACGTAATCGAGAATTGATAACCTTGGAGGGGTTTGATGCTGTAGTGTTTCACTCGCCATATTGTAAACTTGTGCGGAAGTCATTAGCTAGGTTGCTACTTAATGATCTGCTGTTAATGATTAGTGAAAAGAAAGATCAGGAAATGAAGAGATATCACAGTTTGGCGGAGTACTTAAAAGAGAAGAAGATAAACTTGGAAGACTCAGCGCTAGATAAGGAGTTGGAATCTAAACTAATTGAAGAATCTGAACAGCTTTTTAAATCAAAAACGGAAGCTTCACTTCTCTTAGCTAATCAAGTAGGAAATATGTACACAGCTTCGGTTTTCGGAGGATTAGTATCTTACTTAATCTCCAAGGGGGAGAATGAACTCCCTGGTAATCGCATTTTAATGTTTTCTTACGGATCTGGAATGCAGGCTTCCTTGTACTCGTTGAGGATAGTTAGTGAAGCAGAGTCAAGTTCAGTGGGGGAGGGGAGAACGCTTTCAGAACTTTTGAAAGGTTTAGAAGGGCTCAAAGTGCAGCTTAAAAGTAGAGTCAAAATGGAACCGGAACAGTTTACTGAGATATTGCTTGAAAAAGAAAAGACCCACAATTTAGGTAAAATATTTTGACATTTAGAAGAGAACACTCTCATTTTTGAAGAGTTGTATTAATAAATAGAATCACTTTATGTTATAGCTCCATACACTCCAGTTGGATGTACTGATGACATGCTTGATGGAACCTACTATTTGGAAGAAGTAGACTCTATGAATAGACGCAAGTATACTCGTAAGGGCTCAAACTAGTTGTGAAGATCAAACGGTAGAGTAAGAGATGCAATTGTAGAATATTAGTTAAACGTAGCCAAAGTTTTAAAATAATGGTGCAGAATGTGAACTCCACTTGTCACTGGTGCGTATGTGACTTTTGACAATCTTGAATCTTATTTTAAATTATTTAACTTGACTGACCTTGGTAGTACTTAATTTTTAGATTTCGCAGTTATTTTAAAAACAAAACTGACATTTTAATTGTAATCTAGGTTTTTATTGTCTGACATTTTATTTCATGAAACATTGAAATAAAGTATTAAAATGAATTTATACAGATTAAAGTACATTACTTGAGATCATTCATAAAAGTTGACATATATCGAATAATCGATTTGCAATTCATAAATAGATAGGCACAGCTAAAATACTATCAGAGAAATAACTAAAGTTAAAACAAAGTCAATTTAAAAACACTAATACATATTTATGCAATCTATAATTTCTCAGTAAACATCTATTTTTGTAACTTCTAAAATCATAAGGGCTGGACAAACCTCTACCCTTTTCTTAAATTCTTTTCCCAATTTGTTTTCTTGCCCCCGTAAACGCCTTCTTTGCCTCCAGTGTTTGTTTCCTCTTTCTTATTGTCGCTTCCTTCTTAATTTTAGCCAAAGCTTGAGACTCCTCTTCTTCTTCAACATCTAAAGAAAGGACACTCTTTGGAAGTTTGACTAGCATGACCATAAAGTCCACATTTCTTGCACCTCAGCTTCTTCCAGTTCCCTAAAGCTTTAAGCTCCTGCCGAGCCTTCTTCCTTTCCGTGTCAGTTGGGAAGTACTCTATTATGAAGTTTCAACTTCAATCTCAGCCCCTCATTTAAATCCCTTGTTTCCCTTTCTTCCTGCTCTTTCTTCAATTGTTCCACTTTCTTCATAGCTTCTCTAATTTTATCCTCCTTCTCTAGTTTATCATTTCTTTTCCCAACTTTGGAAAAACCCCGAAGATATTTTGGATCCTTCTCCGATCTTAGTCGAAGGTACATTTTGATCACTGATGGGTCACGTACAATCTGCTCCTTTTTTACTTCTCCTCCATCGGCCATCTTGACAGTTCGAATCAATTTCAAAAATGGTTTTCTATCATCACTGAAACTCTTTACGAATGTAGTCAAAGCCTCTTTCGCCACTTTCTTCTCATCTTCCCATCTTCCGCCCTTTTCTTCCTTCTTTTTTAACTGGAGCCCCAGCTTCGGAGTTGGAACGTTATTGTTTAACTCCTTAACCTCATCATCAACCATTTTCCCCGTCGAAGGCATCATTGACTGGATGAGCTCTTGTCGCTCCTTTTCTTCCTGCTCAAACTCCTCTTTTTGACGATCAGATTTCTTCAGCTTAGTTTCTTTATCTTCTAGACCAACCATCCCTTCATAGCCCAACATTAGCTCAAGTTGCCTTCCCAAATCCTCAAGTTCCTGGTCACTCAGTTCATCAGAGTCATCATCTGTATCCCAACTTTCTTCACTTTCTGTATCTTCACTGTCGTCATCATCGTCAATGTTCTTGTTGTTAGCAACGTTGTCTTGGTGGGAGAGCGTAGACATGCAACCCAAAATTTTGTTTTGAAGTTCAAAAATTCTCTGAACTTCCTTTTTAAAGTAGTCCTCTGTAAGCTCTGGAGCTTTTTGGTTTTTCCATTCGTCAAAAATCGCAGCAACTCTATCGTCTTTCTTTCCTATTTCAATTTTGAGCAAGGACAAGGT
>JAANSO010001851.1:0-15302 GCA_036507315.1 Lepidocyrtus fimetarius | reverse complement strand
CAAGCCCATGTTCAATCAAAGGCTATTTTTACTCTTTTTAAATAGCTCGTGATAATCCTCGTAATCAAAACATGCGTAATCTTTCTAATTGATAAAAAACCTAAAAACTCCTGAGAAAAGTCAGCAACAGTCGTAGCTTCAGTGACAGAAGGAAAACTTGATTAATGAGTTCCCACCGTAAAGGAAGGTAAAAATAAATCCCTTAGGTACGCATATGTCCCTTTTCAAATCAAAACTCTGCTTAGCGACTGCTGCATAAGCACATCGGCTCCCACACTGCATCGGAAATCTACAATCTGTTACGAAATCCTGTTTTTTCATTTCCCATGTTAAAAACACAGTCCTGCTCAACAGTGGAAACAGAGCTTCCTGTCTCAGCTTAAACTTTCCCATCCGTTTTCTTTAAATAAAAAGCAAAGCTAGAAAAGAAACAGAGCCGAAAACCACCTTTCATCCGCTCTCACACAGCAGCAGTTTGAAACTTTTTCCTCCCATATTCCCAGCAATGTAAATACGGTTTATTAACACGTTTCATTACTACCTACGCTGATTTTTTCTCTTTCAATGAGAAAGACACTTATCTACCCACGGGTTTTTATTAACATTTATTATTTTTTAAACTGGGCTTAACCTGGCTCAATTTGCTACCTTTTTCCCAACGAAGAATAAAAATCATAAACCAAATCAGGTAAACTTACATTAAAAGCTGCTTGGCTTCTGCCTCGTCAGTTGAATTTCATCAATATTTTTACCTCCTTTTTGCCCTTACTCGTCATTTTCATTTGATAAGCCTTTCCCTCCCTTCGTTATTGTCATCAATGTCAGAACAAACGAGGAGAACTTGACTGATGNGTCATCAATGTCAGAACAAACGAGGAGAACTTGACTGATGATGACCATTCAAAGGCTAAAAATGGATGAAGGAGGATAAAAACTTTTCTTTCATTTCAACTTTTTCTCGTTTTTTTGGCGTGGCTTAAAAAAAGTTTTTCGCTTCACCACCTTCATTATTTTACCTTCTTCACTCATCCGCACAAAAAAGTCCATCTATAACCATCCATTTCTATTCATTTCCTCTATTGTTCCCCACAATCCATTTATTTATCTCGGTTGGACCACTCTTACATTGCACTTTTTCCATATAAGAACTGAGCTAGCTAATGATTAGTTTTGAAACCTTGAAACCATGTACCTGAAAAGAGATTTTAAAAGAGAGACTTTGAGACGTGCTTGGAGGAAAAAAACCCAGCGTAATCGAAAGTGAATATCACCAATCTTTATATTTCAAAATGGAGGGAAGGAACACATCTGGGATCTGCGTTAAAATCTTATTTTTTCGAGTTTGCATCTCGTACAATATCTACGACTACGACTTCGTCAACAATGCAACAACAATACTCATCCCCTTCGGCAATTACACACGCACGCATACAGAAAACTTTTATTACGTAAGTCGCTCGAAGAGGGAGAGAAGAAACGCGTGTACGTGATCTTTTCTTGTAAGACTTCTTTGGGTTTGGCTTGAAAAAAGGATGCAAGTCCAGAGGATCAGTTTACTCCAATGTAAATAAATACGGGATGATGAGGATGATGATAATTGGATGTGAGAGGAACATTTTTAATCTTCGTCATCGGCTCAAGCGTTAGTCTGGATGCAAAGACAAAACAAAGATGAAAAACAGAGAGAGGGAAACTAAAAAATCTGTTTTAAAAGGAAAAGACAGAAAAATAAACACTGAACCTGATATAGTAAACGAATTGTGTATTATTATTTATTTTTGTTTACTTTATAAGGCGGTCATAGCAAAGGTAGGGCTTTCCTCTTCCTTACTCGGACTTAAAATAAGAAAGTTTTAAAAGACAGGTAAAAAGACAAAAACTTTATTTTTAATATGCAATTTAATTTTATAAGCTGTAGGTATACCCTCCACAATATCTAACAGGTAATGTTTAACTTTTAAATAAAAAGACGATGATGAGCAATGAAGTCTACCAAAATGGGTTTCTAGGGGAAGAGCTTGAAAAGGATTTTTATCTTCATCTCCATCCATATTAAAAATCTTTTTTGAATTGCATTACAAAAGGAAGAAAAAAACCAGCATAAAAAAGAATAATAATGCCATACAAGCTTGTATTGTATGAGATGCATGGAATATATAATCAACTTTTTTGTTTAACTTTTCTATTTCTTGTCAGTGTTGTGAAGTTGTACAAAAAAGCGTCTTTTCCACCTCACCCTCCTTTCCCTCCGTATTTTGATGAGTAAGTACACACACCTGTTGACTTTTACAGGTTCTACCCTTCCTCTCCCCGAGTGAAAAAATGAAACCTTTCTAAGAAGCCTTTAAAAAAGAGCTTTTACTGCTTTTATCGTCTTTTATTATATCACGACGATCTGCATTTATGACGCTTTTTGATGTTGATGGCTGTAGTAATGATGTTGGTGGTGGAGGTTTGCTGCAAGTTGCACTCTGCATTATCATCATCCCTTCTCCGTCATAGTCATATCAACATCATTAAAATTTGCTTTAGCATTACTCATGTAAAGTGCACCTGGTAAAATGCACGACAAAATCATCATCGCTCCGTCATCCATCGTCAATTTATTTTTTCCTATGCTTTACTTTCATTAAATGAAATAGCGATGGATGGATGAAGTTAAAATTTCATTTCATTATCGTTGCTGAATGCATTTTCAAAGCTGCTAATTTTTTACGATCTCCCCGCTCATGTCTCTTGTCGTGGCTTGGCCGTGGCTGGTGATTTTATTGGAAAAACAAGAAAATTACTGTTTGAAAGGAGCGTTTCAAATTATAAAACAAGACAGGAGGGAAAATAGGGGGAACCATCCTTTTATTATTAATTTTTAAACAATGTTTTGAATATCCGCACTCTGCGTGAGTGCTTCAGCATAGGTCAGGTGAAATTTACGACTGTGCGTGGATAGTTTGGCGTTTATCTTCATCGATCCACCTTTTTGAGTTTCTCCACTAATGCATATTTAAAGATATGACAAAAATTAAGCTACCTAAAAATACAAAACTTGTCTGTTTTTGCTTCCCTCATCGCCAATCCTTTTTCAAGTTGATTGATGTGCCGTGACTTTGTATAGCCGTCGTGTCGGTTATTACAGAGCTCTTCGTGAAAGTGGCAAGAATAAAATGGAATTAATAAGCAGGTACATTACTCTTTTCATATTCTGCTCCCTTTTGTATTTAATGGGTAAAGCCATGACGAGGAGAAAAAGGGGTAAAAGCTGGATTTTCAGTTTGTTACAGGTACACCTGCATTACTTTACGGTACATCACGAACTTGTCGTGCAAAGCTCCATTTATATACATCCCAAGGGATGAGTGAAATGAGAGGAATATGGGAAATGTATGGATAAAAATGAACTTTATGTATGTAACGTGACACATTTGAGTAAACCAGAATATAAAAGCTCTTAGAACCTTTTATGCCCTCGAGAAAGGATTATATTTATTCTCACTTTAGAGTTTTAGCCTCTATTTTTTGTAAAAATTTACATTTTCTTAAAAGAACCAAGTGTAAATTTTGTATTACAATTTTTTATTCAAAACACGACGAGAAAATTAAGTATTGTTTGAGCTTTTGAATTGCATTGTTATTGTGTTTGCATGAGGAAAAAAATGAGAAACAAATGGATGGGATGGTTGAGTATGATTGGAGATGGGAGAAAAATGAATGCATTAAATTACGTGTGGGCACTTTCTCAACAAAGTTACGCAATGTTACAACTTTTTATCCTCAATCCTACCTGACACTTTTAAAAAGTTTACTGCTCCCAGTAATTTTATTTACAATGTTTTTGCTCGCTTTGCATGGCAATCGCGAGTGGCGGGATCGATGCAGAAGAAAGCATGTTTGGTGGTGGTGGGGTTTTTGCTAAGAAAATAAACTTATTATTACCTGCAATCAACTGAATCCATCTTCATAATTGTCTTCAGAGAAAACCAGTCTTCCTTTTTGCATCATCGCGTCACTTTTCTTCATTGCTTGCTTATCTTCCAGATAAAAGCAAAAAAGCGAGAGAAATTCAAAGCATAATTTCTCCATTTTTTTCTTCCACTATCATCATCATCATCACTGTCATTATATGAATTCTATGGCATTATTATTTCCCAATTGCAAAAAAGAAGTTTTATATGAAAATTTATAAAATTTCATTTCGTTTTGTGCATTTCCCATGAACTTTGCGCTCTTAAGAGCTCAACTTTGTATTTAAATTCAGCTTTCTATTCTTCTGGAAGAACAGTTGTTGACCGGGGTTGTTTTCTTGAAGATCTTACAAAACCCATAAGGAAAGATCAAATAGCAGATCAGCAAGATCTACAGATCCAATCGAGCAAAGACGGGATTAGCGTGGGATTGCAGCTTGCAATGAAAATTAAAAGTAAAAACAGAAGCTGTTCTTCAAAAGATGATCACTCCTTTTTCTTTTTTCGTATGTTCCCCTTCTTTATTTACAAGAAATACAAGAAAATGGGAAGGGACACAAGTGGGGTTTAAGAGCTGAAAAGTTTTTAAGAAAAACTAAGAATCGTAGATGGATCTTTCATATATATTTTCCCCATTTTGGACCTTTTTCTGATCTCAACCTCATGCCAAAAACAAACTGATAATGATACCCATTTATAAAAATCAGCAGCATCCCTTCATAATCTTTTGAAGGGAGTGATGTAATAAACCAGAGCACAACCTGCCAGCCATCTTGCCTACCTGCCGGTCCAGGCCTAGGTTATCGCCTTCTATTTTCTTCCCATAAAATATATTTTCCAGGAAAAAAATAGAGCCCTTTTTCTGTTTACATGGAGGAGTGAGCCTTAAAATGAACAGATGTATTGCGTACCAGACATACACTTATTCAAACTTATTCATTGCAATGAGAGGAGAGCTGTAAAATCAGTGGACTAGAACAGGTAATGAAAAAAGGTTATCCAAAGCAGGTATTATCATCATCAAAAACCATCAGACTATTATTACCTGTACCATTCAACCAGTAAAATCTTAAGAAGGAACCTTCGTGGGAAAACAGACGCCTTGTAAGGAAAAAAAAGAATACGGTGGTGGTGGTGGAGATGATGCAGTTGGTGAGGTGGCTTGCGGTGGTGGTTCAGCAGCCATGATGGTCTTCTGATTTGAAATGGTTTGGACTTCAAGAGAAGGGGAATGCCTTGGAGCGATTTAGGAAAAAGGGGCTTTAAAATCAGTCAAAAAGAGAGAAGAAGAGTTGAGGGACATTTAGAATTTTATAGAGCAGTAACCAGCAGAGAAACTAAATCAGAGAGAAGTGTTAAGAAAGATGATTTTGTAGGGAAGAAGTGAAGACGAGACGACTGCGATTGTTTTAGTGTGAAAATAGAAAAGAAAGGTAAAATGGACTTTTGAAGGTGGCGCTGGTTAGGAAAAGTACAAAATGAAATGATTTTTAAATAAATTGAGAATGCAAATGCACAACGCTGGAAAACAGTCTTAAAGTTTTATCATTTCTTAAATTTGTAGGTTTATTGTTGTAATCCAGTTCAAACAATTTAATGCTAAAAAATACTAAATTGGCAATATTCTAATGAGCTCTCACATCATTCTTATTTCACGATCATTATTGCCCCATTGCAGATGACGATACTGATGATGAAATGTTTGCTCAGCAAACTCGAAATAGTAATAAAGATAAGCCGCTTGAGTTAAGCTAGCCATTTGTTCTACTACTACTGATGTACGTAACAAGTTAATATCTAATCTTTATCCTTCATCCTTCTTATGACTGTTGACTTCACGAATATGACAAGTTCTTTTAAAAAGCCAATAATATATGCATAAAATAACTCCCTAATGATGTTTTGCTCGATGCAGTACCTCAAAAGTTAACCTCAACTTTTCTGTTACAATCGCCACAACCGCAGTACCAAAAGTTTTTGAAGAGGTCCCCAGCACAAAATATCACTTTTCCTCTTGCACTGATGTTCCTACAACTCATGCCCGTCGTGATTCTCCTGATTGTTATTTTAAAGCTGCCTTTTCTACTATAGGAAAATAGAACCCCCGTCACCTTTTTCATATAACTTATGTACCTAATATAACTTTTAGATAAGAAGTTAAGCCATAAAAAACTTGTAACAAACCCCAGCAAAAAATAAACATTCATCTTCCTCTTCGTCCTAAACATCCCTTTTGAAAATAACATTGTAAATAAAAATCATGCATCAAGCTAAAAGTAAGCTGCATGCAACAAGTCTCGTTGAACAAAATCTAAAAATCCTCTGCTTAGAATCTCTTACATTTTCAAATTGCCTTAAGTCTCCTTATATGATCGTTTATAATGATTGTTTGGTCCCCTATTTTTTCCCCTTGACTAAACTCCCCGTTTCTAACCCCCTCCTCTTCCTTCAAACTGCAAGTCACATAAGAATAAAAAAGAGATTTTCCCGTAACAATCACGAACTTTTTTCCCTAAGAAATATAACAATAGAACTGGTAGCCTATTCAGACAGAAAAGTTAATGTGACTGGGAAAAGAAGGTATAAAAACCTTACCTGTCCAATTGTAATATAAGAAATAGGAAAAGATAATGACCATTTCATATAATGATGAAAAAAACTTGCCTGACTATGCATAAAATGTAATGGAAAGAAGAGGATTTTCTATCTTAGTGATACATTCACGCAGTTAATGTATTGCATTGCTGCAAAGGCAAGACCAGTTATTTTTCATACTTAAATCTCAGAAAATAACGATGAGGATGAAAAAAGTTGCTCCTGGTGGTGGTTTCAAAAGGAAATCGCTGAAGGCTAGGGCAGCGACACGATTTCATCCCAACATTGTATATCTGAGCCACCTTCTTCCCTTCTATAAAATTTACAATGTAATTGTTATATGATTGTTGAAGATAGGGGAAAAATCAGGGAAGCATAGGTAAAGCGAAGCCAACCCTCGATTATTGTTGCTGCTTCGAGTGTAAAAGTCAAGAAGGAGAACATAGTATAAAATGTTGTAAGAAGGTTGATAAGAAGATTTTATTGTTGAATATGATGGTGACGCTTACTTTTGAAAGACAGCCTAGTAAACTATCAGGGAATAGATACATCTACCTTTTAAGCCTATTTCTTTAGGTAAAATTTTTATTTTATGCGTCTTACCTCTACCCGTGTGTATGCCTTGGGTCCTCTCTGTGTTTTGCCTTCGTCTGCCTTATGCGATATTCTCGTAGTAAAAAGCTTGTAAAAAGCTATCCCCTCCTAATTTTTAAAGCATTTTGTGTTTGGATGAGAGCGGAGTACGTTCGTGAGCTGTGTCAAAGCCAATGTTATAAGCGTCTCGTGCGAGTTAATCGTAGTTTAAAACACTCCTTTAAAAAGTCCTATTTACATTAAAATAACACTTGTACTGTTATAACACACTTTTGTGCTTAATTAATTTCAAAAAGTCAAGAAGCCGCGTGGTTTCCTTCAATTACGAAATAAACTGAAAGGATAAATCCGTGAAATTGGTTTCAAATGGGATATTTCATCAGTGACATTTGCAATTGCTAAAATTATTGTGAAAACTACTTGTTAAAATCCGTGCGGAAAAAAGCGTTCAGCTCCATTTGAAAAAAGAAAAAGGACATGAAAGGGATCTTGAAACAAGTGAAGAATTCATATGCAAAGTAGTTTTTTACAAGAATTAAAAGGATTGTGGGACGATTGAGTGATGTTGCAGTAGATGAGCCAAAGCTAACCCTTTACAAGTCCATCATCATCATCGTAAATACTACTTTTTCATACGAGTCGTCTCTGACTTGCAAGTTTCATGAAGACACTTGCTTTATAATAAGAAAGGGATCTTATCAACTCATCTCTTGGGATTACTCATCGTAAGCGTCCTTTTTACTACAAGAGCCTCCTTCTACTCCAAATGCATAACTTTATGATTTTTAATACAAATTCGTGAGTGGAGTGCATTGAAGCGTTATTGTTCTTATAATAACTAAGTGTGTTCATATTTTGATTAGATTTGGTTTTTTTCGTGATATAAAAATAACAATTGGAATTGTCGTGGCTATTTTATATTATTTTGTAAGATTATTACTATTTGGCACACGACGAGCATCAACCATACGAGGCACGTAGTTTTGTGGAGAAGCCATAGCTCATCATGATCATCTCTTATTACGTGAATAAAAACCAAGTGTGATTGCCAACGAACTAAAAGCCAAAAGTTTATCGAAACAACAAGCTTTGGCTTTGTAGAGATCTATTATTATTGTGTCGTGGACAATAAAAATGTAAAAGTGTCCAACAGGGAATGCAAGTAATTGAGATTGTTTGAGGTTGTCGAAGAAGGAATTGGTGAAAGGAAATTATTGCCTGCGGAGCTCTCTACTGTATTATTATTGTGTCGTGGACAATAAAAATGTAAAAGTGTCCAACAGGGAATGCAAGTAATTGAGATTGTTTGAGGTTGTCGAAGAAGGAATTGGTGAAAGGAAATTATTGCCTGCGGAGATCTCTACTGAAGCAAAATTGGGGTCAGATCAAAAGTGATGTGACATATTCTTAAGGAAAGAAGAATGATTACGCTTTGCATTGTTGGATATACAATTGTTACAGAAAAGGACTAAAAGGAAAAAAGAACTTTGTTTTTCAAGAAATCTGAGACTTTTGAAAGGCCTTTTGAACTTTTAAGGAAAATTATACCTTTTGGATTGTAATGTGGTCATTATTTTGAGCACAATTAACTTTAAAATGTGAATTAGTAGAAAAAAGTGGATATTTTAAAGTTTATTAAAGAAAATAATTAAACAAAATGGAGTCGCCACTTATTGAGCTAACAAGGAGTCTTTATCATTTGGACTACTTCAGAAGAAACTTTAGGAAGTTGGGATGGCATCAATGTGAAACGGCCTCTGTGACTGGAAGCGATTGTCTTGTTTGTTGCTTCAAGGTAAATATTTTTTTATTAATGTTTTGTCATTTTTAAAACATTTATCATAAATCACGCTAATTTTAATAATGCCTCAGTACATACGAGATTTATTACCGTTATGATTTTAGCGCTAATTATAAACGGAGTTAAGCCATAATTTAAATGTTAATTACAATCTAGTTAAATACAAACTTTCATTGAGAAAAGCCCGCAAGCAACGTAGGCAAAAACTCTTCTCAAATGCAACGAACCTTAAAAAATACGAAATTTTTGCCCGAAAACCTCTCAAGAGGTAAACCAGATGAAAATGCAAAATTACAAGGTGGATTTATAACAATGAAATTCTCTGCATTTTCTCTTACAAAATCCACATTTTTCTTCTTATATTTAAGCGTTAAACAAAGTCTTTATACGCTTGTTACAAACTTTATTCATTTCTTCCGCAAAAGGATTCGGTGATCTCGATGATGATGACGATGATGATCAAATCAGAAAAAAATGCTTTATAATGGTATTTACCAAAGAAAATCGGTATCATGATCGAAAGGAAAAAACTATCCATTTGAGTGTAATTGCATAAGACAGGAGAAAAACAAGATTAAGAAAGTAATGTTCAAAATTATTCCTTTCGATGGTTTTTCACCGCCGCTTTCTCTTCAAAACAATCATTAATCTGCACAATCATTATTCCCATCATCGTCATTCTGTGATCTCCTGTATCATTAAATCACCATCAGAAAGATCATCAAAACAATCAATTCCCGAGAATTCAGATCAGAAGTAGTCACACACCGAATGTGGATTTTTATTGTACATAATACAATCGAGCAGACGCTGTGATTTCCTTCATCATCATTGAAAATTGAATGTTCACAGAAGCATAAAAAAGCAAATGCTTTACTTTAAAATAGATGACATTGGAATGATGTTGATAAGCTGCTCTTGTTGCTCTTGTTTTTCTTATAAAACTTGCAATTCAAGTCTGCCGAAGAATTAAAGCAAGTGAGGCACGAAAAACTTTTAAAAAGTAAACAATTTGGTGGGATAGTAAGCAATGATGCCAAATGCCATTCTTTTGATTTTTATTTTGTAAATGTAGAGCATTTTTTGGTAAAAAACAAACCAGAGTGAGAAAAGGATATATAAACACATTGAATAAATGAACCTTATTACCCGTAATCATTCTCGTCATAATCTAAGGTTTTCAAGGATTTAAAATGATGAAATTTTATGATGATGACGGCTTTGATATAATTTTGGCTGTCTTAAGATCATTTAAGGTAGATTCCTTGCACTCATACGACATTTACTGATACCAAAACGTCTCTTTGAAAGTTAAATCAAGCTTGTTTGATTTGATTAAATTTGATGACTTTTTTACAGTAACTGTCTTTACTGATTATAAATACAGCTATTCAAGAGAGTGCTTCGCTGCACAATGATTTTGCAACAGGTAATCAAAATACCAGCTTGCTAAATTGAAATCAGTCATTTCTCTTTTCTTCGGTTCATTTATTTGTGAATTTGGATTTGAAATGTTTTGTTGTTGAGATATGAATTGTATGTAAAACTTGGAGGATCTTTAATCCGGACTTGTAAATAAAGCCATGTTAAAAACTAGCGGCATCACAACCACGAACTGCATCTGTTAGGTGTACAGTTTGCACTAGAATGCTGGCTGTACTAGTTTAAGTAGTTGAAAAAATTGGTTTTTTTAATTTTCTTGCCAATTCATTACCACCGATGTAGTATTGATTGCAGCTCATTCATATTTTAAAACTGAACTGACAAGTTTTAGATGATCTCATCCTCGACAATAGCAAACAAATAATAATGATGGTAGGAGTGGGACACACGGAAGATATTTTGCACGCAAAAATGAAGTTTGAATGAAGTTATGTGATTGATTGGAGATTTGTATTTTTAAGGTGGAGTCAAACGAAAGGAAAAATGTTTTTTATTGTTGAATAAATGTACAATTGTTACAAGCGGTTGTTCCTCGTGTCGCGTTTTATAATGATAATGTGATGGCCTTTGCCAATGTTAGAAAAAAAGCGGATCCTTCTTTAGTAATTGGTGGCTCCCAATCTACAGGAAATAGCTTTAGAAGAAGGTTGAACTAAAATGTGTAGCAAATTGTCTCGTTTCTTGTTTGATAGATAACTATTTAGGATTTTGAAGGATCAATACAATCACAATTGCATCCAATCTACAGGAAATAGCTTTAGAAGAAGGTTGAACTAAAATGTGTAGCAAATTGTCTCGTTTCTTGTTTGATAGATAACTATTTAGGATTTTGAAGGATCAATATAATCACAATTGCAATCAATTTTTAACTGACATGACAGTAGCATTAAATAAAATCGTATTCTATCATACACTCGAGCTTGATTGAAATAGATGGAGAGATGAAGAATAGGACATGAAAGGATAATGAATGGCTTCCCTTGAAATGAGAGAAGAGAAAGGGAAATAAAATCTGAACTGAATACGAGTGACAATTTCTAGTTGAACGAAAATTAAAAAGGATGATTGACAAGGGTAATAAAAACGTATGAATTTGAAATCAGAATGCGAAATAATAAATTACTGTAGGATTTTTGGGTTAATTTATGTGAATTGTTCTCAGGTTTTAAAGAATTATCAGGGTAGAAATAGTATTGACGACGAAGGTTTATTAATAGAAAGACTTTTATGATATATTGGATGATAGAGTTTTCAGCTTACAGAAAAATAAAACCATACAAAAATACTCAATTTTACTTTTTTATTTTCAGAATTTATTCCACGAGCTAAGCCTCCTCATGAGGGAAGCCGTACTTGACCCTCCCCACATCCGGCAAACTATCGAGTCCTCCATTGAGAACGCTCGGTTTGGAAAATTCAAAAACATTGGGAATGTGCCAGGAAGCGTTCCGGTTCATTTTCAATTTGTAAGTTTTTTATTCTTTAACTTTTTCAAAAAAGAAGTATCTTTGTTTCTTGTCTTCTTTTTCCCCTTTCGGAAGAACAGCCGAAAAAGGAGACCTCACAGAAAAAAAAAGACAAACAAGACAGTTATTGTTTGCGTACAAAGCATAAAAGTATTGTTCAAAGAAATGATGATGCTGCTGTTGATGATGATGATGATGATGAAACTGACGGTTTTTATTCTGAATTGACAGGAAACCCTTCTTCGTCAGTTGGAAGAGACTAGTGCATTGCCCAACGTAGTACCTTCTGAGCTGGGCTCCACCCAACCTTTGAAAATGCACACGGAGTTCAGCTACACAAAGATTTGTCTTCATTGCAGAACTACAAGTTATGTCGAGTCTGTCACTCAGGTACAAAGATAAGGATTTCTGACAAGTTAAAATGACTTTTTAGGAGATTTAGAATAAAATTTGAATTGTTTATTGCAGTATGTGATGCAAATTGATGCTGCCAATTTTGTTAGTGATGACTGGCCAAGCTTTGAGTTTGCTATTAAGACTTCTCTTGATTCAGGAGAGTTTTGTGTTCAGGTAAGCATACCTAGTATGGTATAGTGAATGAGCCAAATCTGTAAACATTGTGTTTATAAAATTATACTAAATTTTTTATTTGGATTTAATTACAGCCAAATTGCCACGGCCAAACGAAAGTGTTCCGGTTGCTCCGTTCCGTGCCCCACTTCCTCCCAATGTACTTCTCCGATTCGGCTTCAGTCTCTCTAATCACCTTTCTCCCCACCCGACTCCGTCCCCATCTTATCTTCGAGTCTTCAACATCAGTTGCCGACCTTATCTTAAAAGGACTCATTCTTCACTCTCCTCAATGGGGCTATGCTTCCATTTTCTACCATTCCAGATTAGAATTGTGGGTTTTCATCGATTCGAGAAGAGTGCTTACTCTGAATAGAACTTGGATTGAGTCGAGGTTTCACCCGATTACGCATGGATTTGCTGTTGTGTTCGCTTTCTACTGTCGGGAGGATGCTTGCACGCAAGTTGCTACCCAAAATACTCACTATGTCCCACCGCCAACAATTCCTACGAAGCGGGTGGGCTTCACCCTGCCCCCTGTTACTACTCCGGTGTTCAATCCAAGCCCTAAATGCGAATATGAATCTTCAAGAATTTACGAGAATTGGCCACTGGACACTGATTCCGGTCAGGGATCGGAGTTCAGCTCGACAAATAGCTCAAGCAGTGCTTCAATGTTTTCAAATTTAAAATCTCCAAATCGAGACTCTCTCTATTCAAACTCAACTAAACAAAGCTATGAAGAAGGGAGTGGAAGTGGAGGAAGCGGAACAAGCAGGAGAAACTCTCCGACAAAGTCCCCCTCCATACTATCCTCCGAGGGGAAAACCGAAGGGGGAAAGTATGCAACAGTACGGAGAAGAATGAAGTATTCAGGAAGGGGACAAAAAGGGAACTTGGCTAGTTTAAGTATGTCCGCACCCGACCTCCGGGTACTCGTCCCACCCGCCCCGAACTGCCCTGTTGTGCCTACCCTTACCTCACCCACTACCTCCATACCCGTGGCGCTGAGCCCATTAAGCCCTTCAGCGGTCAGCGCAAGGAGCAGTAATTTCAGTGATATTTCTTCAATTTGTAGTAACAAAGCAAACGATAGGAGCAGTACGAGTACTAATAATACATCGAAAAAAGTCAGTTTTAACTGTGAAGTCACACTCGTGGACGATCCCGATGATGAATACATTCCACATCCGATTTTTCAATCTATTTTGCAAAAGCTGAATCAAAACAAAGGCGGAAACAACGGAGGGATTGGAGGGGGGAGTACAAGGAGTAGCTATGCCGGCAGCTCTTGCTAGCATGTACAAATTGCATTTAATTAGTAATTGTTCAGAATGAGAATCTCAAGCCAAATAACAATGTTTTACCTACGATACTCAAAATGTTCTCAATAAAATAAAAAATAAAAAATTAATGTGTTGTTACGTAACAGTATCCAACGATACTTTACATTGTCATTATTACTTAATCGCATATATATAACGGGTAACTTGTCAATGAGCGATATGTGGCTAGTCTTCAGTATTGCACTTCGTTTTCGCAGATTTTACTCCTAGTTAGATATGAAATATGCATAATAGTTCCAAAATTAACTACCTCGGAGTATACAAGTACAATATATGGCTCTGAAGATCCAGCATAAGAAGATCCATCCGGAGTCACCAGAGAATAATAACCCTTTAGGCGGTGACCATGATGATGAAGAGGAAGCTAGAAAAGAAGCGAGAAATAAGAAATGCTTCAGGAAAAAGCGAAAAGAACGGGATGAGGAAGACCCGGAGGATAAGGAGGATAAACCTAAAAGTTTTAAAGCGAAGGTTAAGAACAAATCGGGAGGGATTTATTTAATAATCCATGAATCCGTTTGTTTAGTGTTGTTTTTCTTCATAGAGTAAGTTTTCTTACGTAATTTCATTAAGAAACCAGGAATGAGGGAGGTGATCTGCTTGATTTTCACTAAATATTATTCTTAATTACTTTAAAGGACTCAGATCCACTCAGGAACTCTAAGCACAGCCCAACTATTCATTCCCATCGCAGCCGCAATACTTTTCCTCCTATCCTTAATATTCCTCTTGGCCGTCACCATGATGGATCCCGGTGTCCAACCTAAGAAGTCTCCGGAGCATCAGCAGTTAGAAATTAATTACTGTATTTACCCCACATCTCAAACCACTCTTACCTTCTATCCTCTCATGCTTCTCTTGCTTATCTTAACTTTCTTCTTGCAGATAACACGCACAGGGTAAGCCCGTCCCCAGTCCTCCGCCCAATGCTCTACTACGGAAAAGCCATTCTCGGAAACTACTGTTACGAATGCAAACACTTTAAACACCCCCGCACCGTCCATTGCAATTTCTGTGATCGCTGCATCATCCGCTTCGACCATCACTGCAACGTCCTCGGAACCTGCGTGGGGATCCGCAACTTCCCATTTTATTTTTACTTGATGAGCACCGTCTTCATTTATTATCTGTACATGACCATAATTTCAATTCTTGTGCTGGTGAGGAAACTAATGGAGGACAAGCCCACGGTGGTGCAGCTCCTTCAAAACGTTTCAATTCTGTGGATTGTTATCATAACAGTCATTATAATGATCGTTTCCGACATGTGTCATTTACTATTTTTCCCTTGTGTCTATCTTTACATAACCGCGATGGATAAAACGGCACGGGAGTTGTTTTTTGTTATCGAGACTGGGGTAATTCAAGATATTTTAATTAAGCAGTAAACACTGAACACAGTTATTTAACAAAAACTATTTTAACAGGGTGAACACCACTACAAATGCTATAAAGTCCTGAAGACAATTCAAGACAAGAGACGCAAGGGTTCCTGGCTCTGTAGCTGTTGCAATGTAATAAACAACCT
>JAANSO010001850.1:0-15311 GCA_036507315.1 Lepidocyrtus fimetarius | reverse complement strand
GGAGTGGATTGCCAGACAACTTTGAAAACTACGCAGGATAGCTCAACACAAAAACAAGAGGTTGGATTCCAAGCGGGTGTTTATCATTTTCAAGAAAATAAAAAATCTGTTCAATCGAATAAACACGCTTCAGCGCAATTCCTTCCGCATTTTGCAAACAGCGGTACGGATGAATACCTAGCTAGTTTTTTTCAGCAATTCCGGGATGCACAAGAAAACTTCAAATTTATAAAAAAGTTTACATCCCAGGAGGGAGACAATTCCCCGCTTAAAAGCCTTTACGAGAGGCAAACCAGTGCTGGTCTCTACCTAGGGGAAAGTTTTCGCACGCTAAGAAGTCTTTGGAAAGAAGACAACCAGGTTTTGGCAGAGGTGGAAGTTCCTCAAAGTGGTGGTTATCTTCTCCATCCGGTTTTAATCGATGCTATGATGCAAGTGGCTTGTCACCACCCTAAAGTACAAGAACAAGAAAAAAATACTCTTT
Organism: Lepidocyrtus fimetarius; assembly: GCA_036507315.1. Lineage (NCBI taxonomy): Eukaryota > Metazoa > Arthropoda > Collembola > Entomobryomorpha > Entomobryidae > Lepidocyrtus > Lepidocyrtus fimetarius. The sequence goes on along the minus strand of JAANSO010001850.1, from coordinate 14,827 downwards.
TTGTACCAGTTGGTTGCCAAAGATTTATTTGGGTGCAGCCATTGAATTCCAAAACTTGTTTTATTTACTGTCCCGATAGCAACCATCAAACATCACTTGTTTTTACCCCTGAAGGGGCTTTAGTTGCTTTTATTTACAATGTGGAACTGGCGGAAACAAATTTGGAAAAGTTAAAAATCTTGTTGAACAATCCCTCCAAGGGCACATTCGCATCTTATCAATACGAATGGAACAAGGAAAACAGTTTGGGCAATCTTGATTCAAATATATTTAAAAGCCTTATCGAGATTGCGAAATGTTTTAAGCAAGTTAATGAAATGTCACAGGAGGAACAAAATGAAATCACAGCACTTAAAAAACTCGTCACTTTGTACGTAATCAAAGCAGTTAATACACTGGGTTGGAAACCCAAAATTGAAGAGGAGTTTAATTTTGGGAAATTATGTAAACAGTTAAACATTTTAAAAAATCACGAACGACTTTTTAAACACTTAATGCAATTTTTATTAGAAGATGGATTCCTTAGGTTGAAAAATGAAAACGATCCAAATGAGTCTGATTGCAAATATTACGTAAACTCTAGTGGTCTGGAATCCCCCAATAGTACATTAAAGGGAATTGAAAGAATCTTTGAAATAAATTTTCCTTCTTTGAAAGGTACTCAAGCGGAATTTCTCAAAACTGTTGGGGAGAAATTAGACAAGTTTTTGACAGGAAAAGAGTCCGTTTTACCTATTTTATACCCACAAACTGAAGATAGCGATGGAATTGTATCAGCAGGGAATTATTTAAGGATGAAAACCGCAAAAAGTATTCCATTTATTCAAGAAATATTTAAAAAATGGTGTTTAATATTAAAAAAGGGTTATAAAAAGAAAGCTTTTCCAACTCTGAAGATTCTCGAAGTAGGGGCAGGGACCGGAAACGCAACGCAGATAATTTTAGAGTGTTTAGTAGAGGCAGATATTCCTTTTTTATATGTTTTTACAGACATTTCCCCAACTTTTTTTTCAGCTGCTAAAGAAAGATTTGTTGTGTTAGGGACCAAAGGTTCCCTCAAGTTTAAAAAATTAGATATTGAAAAATCCCCAATAGAGCAGGGATTTCCTCCGCGATATTTTGATTTGGTGTTGGCTTCACATGTTGTCCACGCAACAAAAAACATTCAACAGACGTTGATTAACATACGGGAAATACTTACGGGGGGAGGGATTTTATCTCTTAGTGAAACAATCAAGGTGGATAGAGTCACGGATTGCTGTTTCGGGTTATTAGAGGGATTTTGGAGGTTTGAAGATTTCAATTTGAGAAATGATCACTGCATGTTAACAGAAAACCAATGGGAAAATGTTTTAAAAACAACGGGATTTAACAATTTTCATTGTTCACCTTTTGGACAAGATAATTGCTATGGGTTGATTTATTGCACGGCTGAAAAAATTAGTTTGAGCAGTTCAAACAAAAACTTACATAGTACTTCTGGAGATTTTGGTTTGAACAATAAAAAATGGGTGATATTTTACAAAAAAGAACAAAGCGGCTTAACTGACCAGTTAAGAAAATGTTTTGAAATGTTTACAAAAAAAGAAATGATTCTTGTAAAAGTCTCCGATGATATTGAACTCGATGGAGTTGAACACTCAACGCTTGAACAAATTTTATTGAAGGAGTGCGTGGAAGATGGAAAGTTCCTGGAAGGAATCATAGTAACGTGGGGACTTGCAGAGGAAGAAAACGAGGAAAATCTAGTAAAGCCTTATTTAACTATTTTACAAGCAGTAATAAAACTTTCGTTAAATCAACAGCAAATACCTCAATGCATTCTACTCACAATGGGACAGTTCCCCATTGGAGACTTGCTTTGCCCCAGTCCATTCCCATCTACACTAATCGGACTAACCGTCACGGGTGGGAATGAACACCCGGGGTTGAAAAACATTAAAGTTTTTGATTTGGATCCGTCCCTACCCCTTCAAACAAACATTTGGCATGCTTTTCAAGAAATTTTTAACAACGTTGAGAAAAACGGGTTTATTTCCGTTTTTAGAAAAGGAGACAAGTTTAGTCCTTGTTTGAATTTTTGTAAAAGTTGCCCACCTTCTCTGGAATTACCTAGGGGGACGGCTAGGTATCAACTACAGCTTCCAGAAACTTGTTTAGTAAGAGATCTGAAATTTAAACCTTTGGAGGATTATTACCTAGAAGAGTTACAAGTTGAGGTGAGAATTCAAAGTAATTCTTTTAGTTTTCGGGATTTATTTAATATTACGAAACCAACCGAGTATTTTAAAAAATACAACCAACTTGGGTTGGATTTTGCTGGAGTGATTTCTGGAGTTGGGAAAGAAGTAACTAAATATAAAATTGGAGATCATGTCTTTGGAATGTTCAACGATACAAAATCCCTTCCAAGTCATGTTGTAATGAATGAAGCAGATGTTTTCAAAATTCCTCCATTTTTCACTTCAGCGCAAGCTGCCTCCCTCCCTCTTGTTTTCGCCACGGCTTATCATTCCATTGTGGAAATAGCAAATGCAAAACCAGGACAAACCTTATTGGTTCACACGGCTTCCGGTGGAGTTGGGCTTGTAGCTATTCAAATTGCAAAACAATTAGGGCTTAAGCTTATCTGTACTGCTGGGAGTGAACGGAAAAAAGCTTACCTGAGATCTCTTGGAATCCAACATGTTTTCAATTCTAGAAGTACAGAATTTTCTGAAAGCGTGATGGAACTAACAAAAGGACAGGGCGTGGAGATTTTAATCAATACATTGACCGGACCAGGATTTAAAGAAGCTTCTTTAAAGGTTACGGGTGTAAACGCGCATTTTATTGAACTTAGTAAATTAAATATTTGGACAATAGAAGAAGTTAAAGAGCTTCGTCCCGACGTAATTTACACTGTTGTGGATATCAGACAAGATGATTTGGATTTTGCTCTTTCCGTTTTGAAACCGTTACTGGTTACTTTAGATAAATGGATGTGGAATGGGAAAATAAAACCAATTCCGTACACTAGATTTGATGCTGTGGATATACGAGAAGCTTTGGATTATTTACAACAAGCAAAGCACATTGGAAAGGTTGTTTGCACAAGTGAAATGGAAGAAGATTTTGAAAAAATCCAGCAAAATAAAAGCATTTATTTGTTTAACAATCGGAGCACTTATTTAGTTACTGGTGGTCTTGGAGGAATTGGACTGGAAGTTTGTAAATACATTTTAAGGCAAGGAGGGCGCCACATTGTTCTTTTTGGAAGAAGCTCTCCAAGTCCATCTGTTTTAAAACTTTTAAATGACCTGAGCAATATTTACAAGGATTGCGTTATTAAAACAATGCAAGGAGACGTGGGAAGGATTGAAGATTGTCGAACATTGTTTAAGCAAATTGCCTTGTCAAATCTTCCACCCCTTCGTGGTGTAATGCACGTAGCGGGATTGATTTCTGACGGGTTGTTAGAAAACCAGAGTTGGGAAGCATTTGATGAAATTTTTATCGCAAAAGTTAACGGTTCTTGGAATCTTCATAATTTAACAAAAGATATTCCGTTGGAGTACTTTGTATTATTTTCGTCAGTCTCTGCGATGTTGGGTACAGCAGGGCAAGGTCCATACGTTGCAGGGACTTACTTTCAAGACACTTTAGCCCACTACAGGAGAAGTCGTGGGCTCCCTGCTACCACCATTAATTATGGTCAATGGGGTGAGGTGGGGCTAGCTAGGGACATGAAACTTCGACTGGTTCACCCTCTTACCCTGCACCAGTCGTTGCAAGCGTTAGATGAAATATTAAGAAAAAATTCGAACGCCGTAGCCGTTGTTAATTTTCGAGAAACTTTGCACACTCAAATTGAACCTTATCCTTTTACTAAATGGTTGCTTCATTCAACGGTGGCTACGCAGTTTTTAAATAAAAACTCACAAGGGAATTTCCAAGGAGGGAGTCAAAAGCTAAACACAGTTCAATTTTATGAAGAATATGACGCCTGTGGGGGGACTAGGGAGGGGAAAGAGAAAGTCGCTGGGGAATACGTAGTAGGTCTTTTAAAAACTGTGTTAAGATCTCACCCAGAAGAAAAAATTGACAAAGACGAAGACCTTACGGCTCTTGGGATGGATTCGCTTATGATGATTGAGCTTTTCAATTTACTGCAAGGGCTTTGTGGCAAAAGGGTTACGTTACGGCAGTCGGCAATCAGAGAGTGTAAAACTTTAAGGAGTTTAATAACTTGCTTTGTTGACCTTGTTGATAAAAAATGGAAAGACGAGACAGTCCCAAATGTAAAATCTGTTGTTGATCAAGCCCTTGCTGATGCAGTTCTTCCTGAGGATATCCAACCCGAGAAAGTAGGTTCGGAAGTTGCTTCGTCTCAGGTAAAATGTTTGATGATTGTTGGAGCAACTGGATTTGTAGGGTCGCATTTGTTAAACGAGGTTTTGATTGGATGCCCTCAATTAGAAAGGGTTTACTGCTTAATCAGGGGTAATGACCCAAGGCAAAGGCTTTTATCTGTGCTTAAAAAGCACGGAATTTCAATTGGGGAAGAGGTTTTTAAAAAAGTTAAAACAATTACCGGGGATTTCACAATGCCCTACCTTGGATTTAAAAAAGAAGAGTATCATGAGTTAAGCGAAGAAGTGGAAGCTGTTTTTAACGCCGGAGTTATGATGCACCATTTTGAATACTACAGGAAGGTTGAAGGAAGTTCCAAAGACATTCGAAGCGTGAACGTAGGAGGCCTCTTGAACTTGTTACGATTTGTTTGTAAAGGGAAAACCAAGCATTTCTTTCATGTATCGGCGTTAAACACAGTGCTTGGGATGTGCCAGGATGGAAAATTATTTGAAGATTGGCCGACTATCGAAATCTTATCAAAAATGAATTACACAATGGGCTACCCAATCTCAAAAGTAATTAACGAGCTTCATATTGCCCAAGCTGTTAAAGAAAGGGGCATACCTTGCAAGGTTTTCAGACTTCCAAATCTTCGTGCAAGCTCATTCTACGGGGAGTCGTTTACCAAAGGAGATCATTTTTTAAAAATTATACTTTTTTGTTTACAAGAAGGAATAACCCCTTGTTTACCAGGGCCGGCAAACTTTCTAAGGGTGGATTACGCAGCGAAGTTAATGTCTGGGTTAATTTTCAACGATGAAGTACCAAACGAGGGGTTTAATCTGTCAAGGATTAAACCTCCTTTGTTATTTAAAAACTTATTGGGTAAACTCGGAAAAGGTTTGGGGTTCTCTTTAAAGTCTTTTGTTACTGGTGAGGAGTTGAGATGCATTGTGTTGGAAAGATTTGAGCAAGCTAAAGCAGACTTTGATAAATCTGGGGATACTGCCATGTTACGAAATGCCATACTGTATGAGTTCAAACCTTGTTACGAGGATAAAACCTTGTTTGAATATTTTCTACAGTTGAGCCATCAAAGTTCAGTGGAGGGAAATCAAGACGGATCAGAACAGGCTGGGGAGGATTTTTGGACGAGTGAGAAACTTATGCGGTATATTCCACAAGTTTATTCCCAGATGGAAGATGTTGAGCAAATTTTGAAAAAGGACTTGCAAGTTACAATGAATAAAGAATTTAAAACTTTGTTTGAGAAGACACTTTAGGTTTAAAGCTTGAGAATATTTAAGACTTTGTTTAAAATTGTTTACAAGTGAATAAAAAATCGGGATTGTTTTCCAAAAATTCAATAAATCGTCACTCTAGCACATGATTACACTATAAAAGTTAATTAATTTTCATTTTCAACGTTTTTTGCTGTCAAATTTTTCTACTTTTGCATCGAATAATAAAAGTATTTTTGATTCTTGTATTATGCTAAGAAAAATAGCGTTCATTGTTTTAATAAAAATAAAAACTCGCTTCTTTAAAGGACGGAAATAACCAAACATACAAAATATTTTTCTGATTTGTTTTTACCAGATTGCGTACAGCAGTTTCATCCATTTAAATAACCGCTCATCTCATTTTGTGTAGATCTTTATTTACAATATTCCATCTCATTCCATGTCTCTTACATCGTACTTGTTTTTGCATTTTCCAACCTTTCACCCACTTTTTCTAGCAGTCATGCTTCACAATCAATAGAAACCTGTTGCATGCTTTCTCCGTTCATTGTCAACTTACAGGATTGTAACACGTTGAATAACAAAAGGAAGGGTTGCAGCATTAACCTTGCTTTACTTTCTTAGCTTGGCCATATTCAGCATCAGAGCGTAGAAATGTTTGAATATGAGTTGAGTCAGAGTAAAGCCTTCCTTCTCGGTTCATAACTGCATATACAAAATCTCATTTAAAATGTATTATCACGAGATATTTAGCAATCGCAAATTACTCGCACTTTTTATTCTTTTCCCAGACTCGAAAATAATAGAATCTATTGAAAAATATCAGGAATATTTAAATGCTGCAGCTCCTATCTTTTCACTCTATCATCCTGGCTTTCTCCTTTCAAATAATTTGACTGGTTCACCCAATGCAATGACACGGGATGATTATGGTGACACGGAAAAGTATTCTTTGAATTTATTTTTACTTTATCAAATTCACTGCATAAATGGGTCTTCCACTTTTAGTCATTTGCCATCATCACAGAGTAATACATAGCATGATACTTTCATTTCTTTCACCCTCTGCATTTCTCATTCAAACCCGGTTCAATCTATCGGCTCTTACATATTGCAAAAAGCTAGGTGGGGAGTCTTCCTTTGTCAGTTTATGCGTGCCAAGAAACCTCCGAACCATTTTCATTGACCAGTCTTGTGATGACCAAAAAGAGAAAATAGGCTATGTTCTACATACAAATATGAGCTACTCATTCAAGACTCCCCTACAAAGCAGGACATGAGTTAAATTCGTTGTAAATGCAATTGTTTCCATTATAAAACACCTTTTGCCTATCCAGTATACTTGGTTAAAAAACAACCGAAAGGGAAGGCGGAGTTAAAAGCTCATTCAGTGGTTTAAAGGAATCAAGCTCACTTCCGTTTTTTACTTTCTCCTTTAGTCATGTGAATCACCTCTGTCCGGAAGTTCTTTTTTTGTGCAAAACTTTTTAAAACACTGTTTAACTCCAGTCCTTTTCGTAGTTTTAAATTTCTAGTAAAATTGTTTAATTGGTGAAAGATAGTGAAAGAAGAAGCTACATTGGCTAAATTAGTTTTAAAATCCTGTGCTTACTTTAGCACCTTGTCCGAGCTTACCTCCGTACGCTATTTTGTTTAAAAATCAAGAAGAAGTTACGCAATCAGTGGCTCGTGAACTTAGTGAAAAACGTGTTAGCGTAGTTGAAGAATTGACAGAATAAAATTATCAGCCCCAATTACTTAACGCTTGCACATTCAGGCTTTTGTGTTAAAAAACTGGAAATGCAAGAAAATAGTAAAAATATCATTTTGAAGAAAGTTTAAGTTTAAAAACTGATCGTGTTAATTCACGTCAGTGCTTCAAAAATCATTCAGGAAAACCAAGGAAAGGAACTTTGGGCTTTAAAGGTAAATTTTATTTATTTTCGGTACATTTTTGCTTAATCACTTTTTTATATTTGCATCGTGCATGTGCATAGCATCTGTTTTTAATTAGCCAGTTTACGTGTTGGTTTCATTCGTTTAGATTTTTTTAATCTCTTTCTGTTCATCTTTGTATACAAAATTTCATAATTTATCTTTCCATATCTACCGTTAAGTACTTGCATTCTACCCAGTCTTTCAATCTTTCACCCAATTTCTAGCGGTGATGCTTCGCAGTTAAACTTGGTGAAAACTTTCTTTTGCATTGTCAGGTGAAAAATACAGGATTGTAAGACGTTGATTAACTGAAGGAAGGGTTGTTGCATTAACCTTGTTTGTGATTTTTTTACGCAGAGTTGAGTCAGAGCAAAGCTTTCCCTTGCATTCCAAAGCTCATTAAAAATTTATTTGCACGAGATATTTAGCCACGACTCTCTCTCTCTCTCTCCCTTAATATACACAAACTAAATACCGGGATTCGTTAACCAGGAAAAGTGTGCTTGAGCTTTCTATTTTTCACTTGCTCCATGACAATCCTTCCTTTAGCATAAAATGCACGAAAAAGATATAAACAATGGCATAAACAAAAATCATATTCTCCCATTCACAATGGCAAAAATATTTAGTCGGGTTGTCTTTGATGCTTATGTTACTAAACTTTACTGTCAGGTTTCTTTTTTGCCCTTCCGGTTCATTACCTATATTTAACGTCATTTTTCTCTGCAGTTGTCACGATGATTTAGACGACCTTGTAACGTTTTACGTTGTTTTAGCATGAATGAGCACGTTTTGGGGGGGAATGAGAATGGCTTTGTGATTCATTCAAGTACTTTATTTTTTGAAATTTGCATTCTACCTAGGTAGGTATGCAAATTACTCAAAATTGACACGGTATCGGGCACCTGAAATTTTCAGATTGAATTTTGTGAAAAAATTTAAAAGATAATTTCGATTGTTAAAGATAATTGCCTACTTTGAAATTTAATCTTTATTATATACTAATTTTGATAGCTCTGTTAAGCCTAGTGTGGCATTTAATTTTGTTACCGCAAGCTTAAGCATTTATTGCTAAGGATAAGTTGCATCAATTGCATTAGACCAGTTAGGTCATAAAATTAAACATCGAAATGAACCTACTACAGTCCACTGATAACCCAAGATAACCAGGGCCACAGCTGAAGGCAATAAAGCGCCAAAAATAAGATTATTTAAGATCGGCTGGTATAGAAATTTTTGCATGATTTTGCCTTTAATCCGTTAATCAATTTACGTCATTTCAAAACATATAATAGTGAAGCAAATTTAACTTCCAACGGTTGAAAGTTATTGAAGCTTATATTTTAATAAAGAGCGTAATTCCAGTTCCTTATTTGCGCCAGACTTTGATCCGTAATAATATTAAAATGGTCTAATACAAGACAAAGCGCAATAATAAGTTTATTACATTCTTGACGCAAGGCACATTTCCTGTCATGTAGAATAGACTCAATACTACCGTATATTTTTTATTTATACTAGGGTTTAAAAATTCCATGACATGTACGTTTTTAGCACTTAATGTGACAAACATTCTCTATTGATGTAAATTTTAATGTCAAAATCTAACTGACAAAATATCTGAAATAGAGAACTTAAAAATATTTAACATTAAACTGGAAGTTTAATATATCCTTGTGTTTTAATATAAGGTATACGGTATGATTAAAAACAAAAATAAGTCGGCGCTTGTTGTATCCACAGACTGATAAATATGAAATAATTACCTGTAATTGGATTTATGACTTTGTTGGGTTTTATAATTAGTTCAAATTAAAAAGAAATACAAAACTCTCGTCTTGCTAGCAATTTGTTATTTGTCGGGTTTAGGGTTCTACCTAATTAACGTTAAACACCAGTGAGCAGACTTTAACACTTTAAAATATTAGAAATCTTGTAGATCAAAATGAAACTTGTGTTTTTCAAAACTTTGGGACTACTTCTGCTGATTGTCAGCTCGACAACTGCAAGCCCGGATCCTAGCGTAAAATTATTTTTTCAATTAAATATTAAACTTACTAGCAATTGCAAGTAATTAAAGGTGATTATTTTAATACAGCTTGAAGGTCGCGTGAAATCGTCAAAAAAGCCTATGAATTAACCATGGAAAAAATGACAAGATTGCATTCAAATCCAACTTTCAACATTTAACTATTCTTAAAAATTGATAATAAATATTCCATGAAATAAGCAGTTTCGCATTTAAATTAAGAATCATTTTGCATACTTTGGGAAACGTTTTACATACAACTCACCAGTCACCAAGGAGCATTTTAAAAATTTTGAATGTCTTCAATTGATCTATAAATCACAATACCTCATGGTAATATTTGCTTTTACTGATACTTTAGTAGAAAATGCCAGCCAGAGTAGGACCAATCCGAAGTGAAGGGGAAAGGGGACTAGCTCCGGGCGACATTGTGTTATCCCCACTCAACCTTCCATCTCAAGGTGAAACTGTTGGCCTGCCGTCTGGCCCAAGGAGCAACACAATCACTGGAAGAGATCCTTTCATTGTCACAATTGAAAGTGAGCCCGAAAATCCTCAACCGTCTTCAATTTTTGAAGCTGGATGCACGTACATGAAGGATCATTTTGACATCATGCACTTGACGGGATTGCATCACCATCCAAACGAAGACAAGGTTTTTTCCTGGAAATCCGCTGTCCACCTGGTATTTACCTGTTTAAAGAAAATTTAAGCACAAAATATTTTAAATATTTTTTTTAAACTTTCACTTTTTGAACTGCTCTAGGTTGCATTTGGTATTACTAGTATCCTGGCTTTTATGTGGGAGTTGGGACAAGCAAAGCACTACATCCTCAATCGGGATACAAATAAGAAGAAAAAGGTATTTTACATCATAACACTCTGGTATTTTTTTCAAGCTGCCATTGTCACCATTTGGTTCTTGAAAATCGTGGTACGCAAGAAAATATCTGCATATTTGGACAATGTTAAGAACATTGAAGAAAACGGATCTGTTGGAGCTAAGTCTACTCGCAAGGTACAATGTCTTATTTATCCCCTCTCCTCTCACCTTCAATAATATTATTCAGTAAATCATATTTTGTCAGATAATGCATTTGTTCTGACTGTGATATTACTTTCAGATGTCCAAAGTCATAATTGCGCTTGTCGTTCTCAATGTCGCAATGTCGGGGTACATGGCAAGTGGAGTCAATAACGTACTGTTTGATGACAATGATTTCAATGACGTGCTAATCATTAGAGCTACCCAGTTTCACGCCAGGATGTTCATGTGGCAAAAAAAGGATTACTCTGCCCATTTCAGTCAAATGATATACACCAATGTCACAGATCCAACTACAGAGCGCATCGTGTACGGCACCATGGAAATTGGACTCAAGTTCTTTGGATGGCTTCACTACCTAGCGGTTAAAGACGTAGTACTCGCTGCATCCTTGACCTTGCGCTACTACACCGATACCTACAAGAAATTCCTGGATAAAAATGGAAGCGAACAAATCACTTACCCATTCCTTAGAAAGTTGTGGGCTAACTGGGATCCTATGCACGAAGTCTCCAGTAAAATTGAATCCCGCTTTGGTATCCTGTTCAAGTTGCTGTTTGTTGACAACCTTCTATTCGGAGCGTATATTGTTCTTGACTTCATGGATGAAAACTTTCAGTTCGATGGCGCATTTGTCATTTATGTGATAGTCATGGGGAAAGTCTTGTGTGCCTACATCACTGCAGCCATTGCTGGGAAATTGGTGAGGATTATTCTGTTTTTGTTTTTAATAAACCCGATTTTTTTACTAGATCTATATTACTTAGGAATCCCGAGTGACGTCTCGCCTGTACAAAAATTCTCCAGATGTTGGATCAAACGAGGATACAGATATGATGACAAACATTGGCTACTTTGAGCGAAAAATTGAGAAATCTCCGGTGGCAATGGGAAGTGGACTTTTCCTTGTAAATGAAGAATTTGTCTACAAAGTAAGCTTGACCCCGGTTCTCCTCATGATAAATTAAAAATAGTCGTTAACATGAGTTTTTAATTGCTTTCACCACATATTTACTTTTATCTAGTTCATTGGCTTGGTGATGTCAAACGCGCTATTCGTCAGAGACCACCAGAAAGAGGAAGCCGCAGCTACCTAAAGAATGAGATCCCATTCCGGTGCAATTAATCCCTTGTTAGTAACAACTTCAGTAATTGTTTGTTTTATTAAGCCTTAATAATACTAACTGCTTCAACTTTCACTTACGTTAGTAGCAATCAATCTGATATTGATAGTGTAAGAAATTTTAGATTTAAATGTGATTAACTGTAGCTGTAGTAATCAACTGAATTCAAATATCACTAGTTACTTAATTAATGACTTTGATTTGCAAATACTCTTAAAATATCGGATATGATATTATTATATCCTGGCGATTTGCGATAGAAATAAGTTTATGCGTACGAACCCGTTTTTTAAAAGTCTTACACAGGTTAAGAATTGTAAGTAAATGTTACTGAGATCTTTTCAGTACGCCGTCCTACAAATTATTTACACAGTTAAACAAAATAATTTATAAATTAAATCAAAGACCGTTACCATTCCTTTAATTAAATAGCTTCAACGATACTGTTTTAGCTTTATTGATTACTAATGTGTAAAATAATTAAAAATATTAAACCAACTAGATTCAACTGGTTAAAAATTAAAAATATATTATTTTAACACAAAATTTTATTTGTAAAGAATGATTCTAGTTTAATTGTTTAATTTCTAAAATAATGAACCTTATGAATTACCAAAGAAACATTATGACCTGAATAAATATTTTATTAATAAGTTAGATATGTTGAAAAAGTTAACTCTATGAAATTCATTTTGTACCTAAGATAAGTACTTAAAAGTAAGGCGTTGACAATCAAACTGGTTAATGCATTCTACTAGAAATCCTACAAAGGTTAAAATAAGCTCAGATATTAAAGCAGGAAATAAAAGACAGCAAGCCTGATTAATTAGATACTAGCTCGAAATGATATCTGATTTAAATGTTGTGGAGATTAGCAAAGAATATAGATTATTGGCTGAAATTCAAATTTCGTAAATATTCACTCTGGTTTTTCCTTGATTAGGTTGCCTATCGTTAAAAATATACAAAAATGAAATTGCAATAACCCATTTAATATTTAATTTACCTGGGGTGGATATCCAGAGGCCAACCAAATTGAAAGGAAGTAAGGTTAGACCTCACTTAAAATATATTTTCTCCTTCACATTGAAATTTTTTATCAAACTCCAGACAATAATTGCAAACGACTTTCCTTTGTTTATTTGGGATTGAAAAGTGAAATTAATTAACAGTTTACTTGTCAAGGTTATCAAGTTAATTTATCTTTGCCCTTTCGTTGAAAAAATGCAGTTTAGTAATCAGGCGCCTTCTTATTCACTGCCTCAACAACTTGTTTTCTTCAACGACCTGGTCATATAGCAAGTTTTAAAGTTATCTACTGCACTATGGCAAAGGTGAAAGCAATAAAAACCACAATTTGAACGCCTCTCGTAATATCTCTGCGTTTTTAATCAGCCAGGCTGACATATAATTATTTTAATTACTTTATCAATTTCAGTAAATCATTTTAGCCTCATTGGGCTAGTTTTAGCTTTATCTGACAACACTTCTTATCAGTAATTCCATGAAATGACCCTAGTCAAACAGCAAAATCGTTTAGTGTGTGCAGTGGAGGAAAAGCAAGTTATTTTTATGCTTTTTATTATCAAAGTGCAATTAAAAGTTCATATCTAAAAAATCCTTCTGTTTGTAGCATGATAAACGTACATGATTTTTTAAAAATTATTTTTATTACGCAACTTTTTACATTTTAAATATAAACGACACAAAAATGATTTATTGTTAAAATGCTGAGGATATGTTAAAAATATTCATTACAATCTAAAATCCACTTTCCTTCGTCATAAAGCATTTGATTTTCTTGCGGGGCAATAACTGTGCAATCCATCGTTTGATTAAATCCACATCGCCAAAGCTCTTGGGACCGCTTTGACTCGTAAAAATATTTACTTATGCTAGGAGCATATAAATAAATATTGCTGTTGCAGCAATGCTGATCTACAAGGTTGTTTGTAAATTTTACTTCCCATTTTGCATCTGTGCTGTCAGCTCCAAAAAAAAGAGTTTCTTGGAAATCAAAGTCATCATGTCCAACCATCTTTGCCCTTTTGTTGAAAAAAAGCAGTTTATCAATCAGACGCCTTCTTATCAAGTGCTTCAACAACTTGTTTTCTTCCGCGACATGGTCATATAGCAGGTTTTAAAGTTATCTGCTGCTCCATAGCAAAGGTGAAGAATTAATTGACTTAAATATTACAATTTTAAACGAATCTTGTAATAACCGTCGTGTTTTTAATCAGCCAGACTGGCATGTTTTGTAAATTATCTATCTTAATTGGAACAGTTTATCATTTCCAGACATAAAATAATTTTTTGGAGTGGTTTTTACTTTTATCTTGTCTCGGGGCTTATCAGTATTTCCAAGAAATGGCCTAAGGCAAATAGCAAAGCATCGTTTAGTTTGTGCAATGCAGGAAAAACAAGTTATTTTTATGTTTTTTATAATCAAAGTGCAATTTAAAGTCCATAAATGCCATGATAACGTACATAAATATTTTTAAGGTAATTTTTATTACGCAAATTTCACATTTTACAATATGAATTGGACAAGAATGATAAATTTCAATATTTTATTAATTAGATGTTTATATAATAAAAGATGATAAGTTTAATTAATCTGATTATTTCACTTGAACAAAACTTTTATTTACTCATTGCATTCCAAAAACCACTTTCCTTCATCATACAAGATTTGATTTTCATGGGAAGAGACCACGGCGCAATCCATCCGCTGATTAAATCCACACCGCCATGGCTCCTGTGACCTTTTCGATTCATACAAGTACTTTCTGATCCTTGGCGCATGCAATAAAACTTCGCTGTTGTGGTTTGGATAGTAAATTCGATTGTTTGGCAGTTTAACCTCCCATTTCGCATCTGAACTGTCAGCTTCTCCGTAAAACGTGTGGAAATCTACTAAATCGTAGTCATTAAGGAACCTTGACGATCCCTCGTTCTCCACTCGAAAGGTTATCGGCCCGTCGGGAAAATGCGCTTGGTACGGAGTGAACTTCCACCAGGCTTTGTTGCAAACGCACCATTCACCGCCCATGTAGTATTTTGTGGAGCCGTGCACCTCCTCAGTGACCACTTTCATGTAATGTCCGGTTTG
>JAANSO010001849.1:0-15314 GCA_036507315.1 Lepidocyrtus fimetarius | reverse complement strand
TGGTGTAGCACCATGCCCCAGAGTTACCTTCACAGTAACGCCAACAAGTTCCCCCCTCGTACTTGTAACTGCACCCAGTATCCCCGATGGGATGGGAGGATTCTCCTAAAGAGAATATGGAGAGCAGAACAAGCAATGCAAAAGTTCCCATTCTAACTCCAGGCATTTTCATTTTTTCAATTTTTTATTTGGAAAGTTTCTCTTTTGAATTTGTTTGGTTACGAAGTTCTGATTTAGTCCACAAATTAACAAAAGTTGTTTCTCGTAGAAAAAGAATATTGCAATAAAGCTTTAAAATGAAATCCAGAAAGTAATTGATCTATTGCGTGCTAGCAACTTGTTTGGAAAACTATTATAAAAGCTACAAACTGGCGACAATAGCTAGCTCTATTTAATCGGTTTTTAATCATTATTTTGATTAACATCGATACATTTTCATTCAGCTCTTCCTGTTTGCTTGAGGGTTAGATATTAAAAACGCTTGTGTGCAGACCTGAATGAAAGATAATCGATATCCTGATCACCTCTACATGTCATTCAAAGATTGTGACGTATTTTATACTTGATATACTCAACAAAAAGTGCCTAAATTATTTAATTGATGAATAATAAGTTTGTAAATCAGAAAAGAACCAAATTACTAATGCAGTCAATAATATACCCAGAAATGTTTAACCCCGTCTCTTTCGTAACCCTGCTAATTGGACCAATGAAAACCCCAAGGGGTTGACAAGCTTTCAGCTCAAGATCCATCTCTTTAGAGTTCTTCTTACCCTTCCAAACTTTTCTCAGCTCTTCTCCATTCGCATAAGGAACGGAGCCTAGTCTCGTAAGCTCCATTGTTATTCCAATTGCCCCCGGTAGCAACACAGTTGCAGGCAAATACAACCCTAAAGGAATTTTACCGAAAAGTTTTATCGTGACGAATCCTCCAAACGATCCAATTAGAACTCCGGTAATGACAAGGACTTCTAACATTTTTTCTAATTCTATGTTCATCGGTCGCAATATAACCTCAACTTCGTGATACAGCTTTATAAACTTACGTAACTTTGCTAACTCTACTTTTGAGCTGGTTTTGAATTGACCTGTGACCTCAGCAACTACTGATGCCCCTGATAATACCATCCACAATCCGAACAGGGAACCAGCCGCTATGCCAATTGCTATGTAAGCATATAACAAGCAAATACCAAGCTTCATACCGAAATACAAAAGGAAGTTTCCTTTAATAAAGGACCTTACTCCGAATACTTCTGCTAGACCTAGTATTCCTGATTGAACCATGTCATTTTCAAATGAAGCTGCTAACTGTGCTATAAAACATGGCTGAAATAATCATTATAAAAACTGAACCTAATTCCATTCCTTTCCCCAACATTTCTTCTTTCCTTTCTTGTTCTTTCTTGAGGGTTTCATCTTCGACTTTTATTTCGTATTTATTCAAAATTTTGAATAGCTCAGGTAGGGCACAACATATGAGACGAGTGGAGTGACCCAGAATGTAAAAGACGCTCGATGTAAGTCCTACCACTGCCGATGTGCCGCAGTATACTCCAAATTCAATAACTCCAGTGGTAAGCATCGTCCCTTTAAAGTATAGATAAACTACTTTTCCAACTCCAAAAGTTATTGTAGCAATTTGAAAATAAAAAAATTGATTCCAAAGGGATGGTTTGACGAAGGTATTTCTTTTGCAAGAGCAGTCCCTTGGATGTATATGCAACCCTGTTGAATCCGAGAGTTCCATGGGCATAAAAGGTAGCCATTTTTGGAGAAAGTAAGTTGGCTTCAATGAAGCTCTAGCTATACTCATTGTGGGACATGCAAAATAAAATAAGAAAATTTTACAATTCTAGTTTGGAAAGTTGATATCACGTAAAGGAAAATCCGGAAAAATACAATTTAGTGAAAGACTTGCATTTCACTAAAACTCGAATTAATATCTTTACATATTCTTAAATTGTAATTTTGTAGAATCATGTTTCTTCTTCAATTTATTTTTGTCATTCCATCATGTAAAAAATAACCGACCGTGAAAAACATGACTTGGAAATTATAAAATATGCATTTGACAATAATAAATCGAATAATTTTTCATGTAATGCACGGGATTTGAACGTTGTTTTGCAATAGGGAAAGTTTTAAAATGTCTTGATTAATGTAGATGGTGGGACCTACTCTTGTATTTTTGGGGGCATTTGAACTTCAATGTTTGATCCAAATATCTAAATATGTACCTATTTTAATTTATTTAGTATCATCTATATATACATTTACCAGTTTAAAGTGTGCGGCACATTCGTTCCTCAATTTACCCCATGGTTTAAAAAAATGCATGCTTCGTAAATGAGAGAAATTTTTGAAAAATCGTTTGGAACCGGATGGTTCGATCCCTTTTTTAGCAAAACAAAAGCAAATTGAAATTCAATTTTTTCAACTATGCATTCGGAAAAGGTTGCAGACGTGTACAATTGCATTGCCAAATCCTAATTCGCAATAGTTTTTGCGAAAACTTGATTCAAAGTTGGAACAATTTTCCATATAAATCTGTATCCATGTACTTAGAAAAGAAACATGTTCTAACATGTTTCATCACTGTATGATTTTCCTCTGTGTTACAAACTTTTTAATGTTACCTCTTTATGAATGTTGCCTCTTTATGAATGTTGCTTCTTTATGAATGTTGCCTCTTTATGAATGCTGCTTCTTTATGAATGTTGCCGTTGCCTCTTTATGAATGTTGGGTGTGACCTTTGTGTGGGTGTGACCTTTGTGTGGGTGTGACCTTTGTGTGGGTGTGACCTTTGTGTGGGTGTGACCTTTCTGTGAGTGTAATCCCTTTGTGGTTGCAACTTATTTGTAGGTGTGACCTTTTTGTGGGTGATACCACATTATGAGTGTTACTTCTGTTGGTGTTAATTTTTAGTGTTATATTTTAAATTGGAGTACCACATGAGTAATTTCTTTGAGGCTATTACAGCTCATATATGCAAATTCAATTTCCTTATTTGGGCTTTCTCTAGATAACAAAAAGTACCCAGTTCATAATGAACTAGGGTATTCAGCTAGTTTAAGAGAAAACTTTCCTCTTGATTGTTATTTCACTAGAATCAATCGCAACTTGCAAGAAGAGAAAATTTTATTCATTTGAACTATACCTCTGGCCTTGCAGCAAATACTATTTTGTTTCATTACTAAAATTAGTCACACTTGGAAGTTAGGTGCAAAGGAAGATCAGCTATCTTTAATTACATTAAAATACCAAAAAATAAAGTTATAGCTACTTTATTTTTTAATATGCTGACAAGAAACCTTTATGTTTTTGACTTTTAACTGAACTTTTAATATATGTCATGTCATTTTCAATGTTATTTCCTAGTAAAATTAAGCTAAGACAATTCCTAGTAAACGAAATGAACATAATTGAATAATTTGTATGTAATTACTTAAGCACATTGTTAATTAATTGTAAGTTAGGTTAAGAAGAACTTAATATTAAATAACAAATTATTGTAAATTGTGTTTTTCTAAAGGTCAGTGGCATAAAAAGGGCATGTAAAAAATTAAATTCAAATTCAATTAATTATATTGCAAGAATATTTATTCATTATACCTAAGCCTCGTATACACAAATAGATATGCAGAAGTGTTGCTAGCTAGAGGGACGGCTGTCAGAACTAAACTAAATAAGATTTTAAATCAGAAAAGAACCAAATTACTAATGCAGTCAATAATATACCCAGAAATGTTCAATCCCGTCTCTTTCGTAACCCTGCTAATTGGTCCAATGAAAACCCCAAGGGGTTGACAAGCTTTCAGCTCAAGATCCATCTCTTTAGAGTTCTTCTTACCCTTCCAAACTTTTCTCAGCTCTTCTCCATTCGCATAAGGAACGGATGCTAGTCTCGTAAGCTCCATTGTTATTCCAATTGCCGCCGGAAGTAGCACCAATGCAGGCAAGTACAACCCAAAAGGAATTTTACCGAAAAGTTTTATCGTGACGAATCCTCCAAACGAACCAATTAGAACTCCGGTAATGACAAGGACTTCTAACATTTTTTCCAATTCTATGTTCATCGGTCGCAATACAACCTCAACTTCGTGATGCAGCTTTATAAACTTACGTAACTTTGCTAACTCTACTTTTGAGCTGGTTTTGAATTGGCCTGTGACCTCAGCAACTACTGATGTCCCTGATATTGCTATCCACAACCCGAACAGGGAACCTGCAGCTATGCCAATTGCTATGTAAGCATATAACAAGCAAATCCCGAGTTTCATACCGAAATACAAAAGGAAGTTTCCTTTAATAAACGACCTAACCCCGAATACTTCTGCCAGGCCTAGAATTCCTGATTGAACAATGTCATTTTCAAATGAAGCTGCTAACGTGCTATAAAACATGGCTGAAATAATCATTATAAAAACTGAACCTAATTCTAATCCCTTTCCTAACATTTCTTCTTTCCTTTCTTGTTCTTTCTTTAGGATTTCATCTTCGATTTTTATTTCGTATCTATACAAAATTTTGAATAATTCAGGTAATGCGCAGCATAAGAGACGCGTGGAATGGCCCAAAATGTAAAAGACGCTCGAAGTTAGTCCTAGCATTGCTGATGAACTGCAGTGTACTCCAAACTCGATAACTTCAGTAGTCAGCAGTGTCCCTTTAAAGTATAAATACACTACTTTCCCAACTCCAAAAGTTATTGTAGCAAACTGAAAATAGTAAAGTTGATTCCAAAGGAATGGTTTGAAGAAGGGATTCCCTTTGCGGGAGGAGTCCCTTGGATGTATATGCAGCCCTGTTGAATCTGAGTATTCCATGGGCATAAAGGGGAGCCATTTTTGGAGAAAGTAACTTGGTTTCAATGCAGCTCTAGCTAAACTCATTGTAAGACATGCAAAGTAGGAAACTTCTAAATTCCCTAAAGTTTTTGCAAGTAAGAATTAAACAATTTAAAAAAGAATGAACTCGTTTGGAAATGCAATGCAATTAGGTGAAGGACTTGCATTTCACTAAACCTCGAGTTAATATCATTACTTAATAAATTGGATGAACAATATTTTTCTTCCATATATCTTAAATTTCGTCATTCTATCATGTAAGTTTAGAATTATTGTTAAAAACATATCTTTTGGGAATAACATTATGTATGTTTGAGAAAAATAAATCAAATAATTCTTCATTTAATATTAACAAGTATATGAACGTTGTTGCGCAAAAGGGAAAGTTATAAAATGCCGTAATTAATATAGGTTGGTGTTTTTTTAAACGTGTTGTTGATTTGATTTTCCCCTTATTATTATCCAATTATCCAAATAAATTTGGATTTATTCAATATTTAATAGAAAACTTTCCTCTTGATTGTTACTTTATTAGAATAGAATCAATTGCAAGAAGAGAAAACTTTAAGCTATACCCTCCTGGTAGCAAAAGTTTTTTTTGTTGAATTGACAAAAATTAGTTGCAAGTCAGAAGAAAATGCAAATGAAGACGAGGGATCCTTGAATGCATTAGAATAAAAATTAGTGTTATTAAAAATAAAAATTTGCAAAAAACATGTAGTTTTTTTTATCTTTTTTGACCTTTGAATGAATGAATTTTTTAATATGCCATGTTATTTTCAATTACGTAATTTTTTCTTTATTACAGCAAAATCCCCAACTTACACAAATTTCCTTTGAAATATTTATTACACGCAAGCTTTTTCTGATGAAATTTATTTTTTCCTGGTTTTAAAATGACAAAAATTTATACAATTTTACAAACAGTTTTAATTTCAAATTACAATTTACATACTTCAACTAAAATAGGTGTTATGATTGTTTTAAGGCTGCTTTGGTAGTATTTTATTAATAATAAAAAGATTTTTGTGGATTACAAAGTGAAGAAGATGAAGAGAGAGATTGCAATTTGACCAAGATATTTTTTAGTTTATGCACATCCTTGTTAGAAATCTATTCTCTAAAAATAGACCTACAAAGAAAGAAAAGAGCCCATTTAACCCCAGAAAACGATACGATAGGACTAAAAGGACAAAGTTGATTATTGCATGAAGAAATTGATGTATTTACATGATACATGATACGATGTTTAGTAAAAAATATATTTTTTCTAATGTTATTACGTAACTATCTTTGTTAAATTAAAGCTTGGTGCAATTAACTTTAACCGTCTCCCTAATTTGTTAATTTCTCTTCACTTTAAAACTAGAAACTACGAAAAATAATATTAAAATCTAAAAATAGGAACTTGTGCCACCAAAACTAGATTTTTAGAGTTAAAAAGCTTCTTTTTGAGCAGCCAGTAGTGTTGTTGAATGTGAGGAAATACGTTTAATTTTTGTGTTATTTTTAAAAATTTGTAAACTCCATATTGTTAACTTTTTGGCGGGAAATTGTTACTCTCTTTTATAAAATTTGGCTTTTTGAATTTATAGTCTTTCTAGACCAAATGGAGAAAATAAGAAAGACGGAGGAGAGTTTATTTTTCTTAAGAATTTATGAAAATTGGCAGGATAGAAGTACTATTGTTTGTAACTTTAGTTTTTTCTCTGCGTATTTTCATTGTAAAAAAAGAAAATTCTATCACGAGTCAAAGACGAGCTATTTTTGTTAAAGCTACAAAAGCTAAACTAAAAAAATGCGCTAATTGCTACATCCCTTAATTTTAATTAAGTGTATTTTTTGGTTGTGGGTGATGATGAGCGTTATAATGATTTACATCAAAATTGTTTTTTCCCGTGTTTGTGGAACCAGATGGGTTATCTGGACTGGCGTGCACCTCCTGCACCTTTGATCGTCCCAACGACGTTTTCAACTTTCTCCGTAACAAACCTTTTGAATGGGTCGTACACCTCCAACTGGAAAATCTCAACTTCTGGTATTCTCCTCATTTTCTGACAAATCTCGATATCAATTTCAATGCTTAGAATGGCCACCAAAAGGAGGGCGATAAGAACACAGATGAAGCAAACCAAGAATACTTTGAGAACGGAGATTAACGCACTTTGATTATTATTTTGGCTTTGTTGGGACGAAGTCGAGGAGGGGCTACGCAGAGATTTTAATCCACTTCCGGAAGCAGAAGTGAAAGCGAGTGATGTTGGTGTGGCTGTGGTTCCAGGATTTGAACCGGGTGGGTAGCGAGGTTGGGCTCCAGTGAAAGTTGTGGAGGTAACTTGGTCGATCTTGCTCTCCCTCAAGGTTTTCTCTTGATCTGGGGAAAGACAAGATCCTTCGAGGCCGTCAGTTCTGTTATAAACTGGGACGAAGGCTGTGTATGAAAGAAAAACAGTTAAAATTTATTTTAGTATGAAAACTCAAAAAATTTTGTTGCTTAAATAAATAAATAATTGCAAAGTTTCCCAAATTACGCAAGATTTAAGTTCCAAATAATATAAAATGACGTATCGTAATAGTCGTATTAGCTTTTGTATAGAAGCTGACCTCGTTTCTAAATCTACTTTACTTTCTTTAAGAATTATTTTCTTCAAATTTGTACATTTTGATGATGCTATTCATCCCACCACCCGTTATAAACCCAAATGGGACAATTTCGCGCTAAAATTTATAATTATTCCACCAAATAATAATATTTACAGCGGTAGCAATGGCGCGGTAGACAGCGACACAGACAAAAGAAAATAGAAAGGAAAGGCGTACTCTTCTAAATTCTACAACAGAGAAAGCAACACGAAAAAGGAAGTTACAAAAGTTTTCACGTCAGAGACAGGATTGAGATAAACCACCACCACAAAGACTAAAGATTAAGAAAAATTCATTTCCGTTTTTGGATTTATCAAAATAAAATAAAAATATGTACACTTGGATCAAAAGTTTTGGGAAATTCATACCCGACTGGTTTGATTCATTATTGGGAATCTCTTTTTCCTCCACTATTTCTGTAACCGGGACTTCTTCAAAAAGAAGCTGGGGGCGGTGGAGGAGGAACCGCTTTTCTTTCTGGGATTGGAGGAGGTTTAATTGTCTCCTCTTCGTCAATTTCATCAAGATTTGATTCAAGAAGTACTTTCCCAACAATAATTTCATTGTTATTATTAGAAATAGAGTTATTTCCCAACTCTTCCAAAATACTTTTTTGCTTTTCTTTCAAAATCTTCTCCAATTTATCCTCAATCATTACGTAATTATTATTATCCTCTGGGCTATTATGCAGTGCGTTATTTTTAATGGAGCCATTTTGATAATTATTATTTAAAATGGCAGAGCCATTACCAACTCCTCCTTTTCCCATTTTATGATTTGGCGTAAGTCCACCACCTTCAGTTTTATTTTCGGTTGGAGTTGTTGTTGGAGCAAAGCTAATTATCAACGGACTAGTCTTCTGTGCGTTTTGAGCTGGTTTTTGACTAAAATTGCTGTCTTTTAGAATTGAAGTAGGCACCGGTTTATCTTCTTCGTCTTTGGGAAGCTCTTCTGTTACATCAGCTTCCGTTTCCGGGTCTTCTGGAATGCTCGTAAGAGTTTCCTCCTGGGTAGATAAAAACTCCTTTTCTACCTTTTCATCAAGAGCTTTCTCAAGTAAGGTTGTTAGGTTCCGGGAGAGTTGCTCTTGTCCTGGAGAAGAAACTGCGGGTGGAGAAGAAGAAGAAATTGCTTTTCCTGAAGATGAGATGAGTTTTAAAAAGGAATTCAAAAGGAAACAGAAAAAGGAGGCATTTATTAGGTTAGAAAATGAGAAGCAGAAGACAAACAAGATTAGTATTCAACTTTTGATATCTTAAGACAGGGCACATTTAAAAATAAACTTATACCTGGAGAAAATAGCATTTTTAGCGCTAATAGTGACACACATGCGCAATCATCTGCAAATTTAATTAAAATGTGAGAAAAAACCTAACAATTTTGCGGGTTTAAGCGTGATGTGAATAAAACAGTGACAGGCTTTAAAAGAACTGGAAATGATAAAGTGAAAGAAGTGAAATAAAAACTGAAAAAATACATTTTTATAGGAAAGTGGTGGATGGCCATGCTTAAAATTTTAATAAATTTTATCTTTTGCCGATTAATTTGACCTTTGAAATCTGTTGGTGGAATTTTGTTGTAGTTGAAATTAATAATGGCGCGGTTATATAAGTAACTGAAGTAAACAACACGATGCGTTGAAAAGTGAGCCATTCTTTTTTATCTTTTTGCAAAATTGAGATTTAGTTGAGAACGCAATTAGTACTTTAATTAAAGTTGAGTTTTTGTAACAGTGAGAATTGTGAATTTGTTAATTGAATTTTTGTATTAATTTGCGAAAATATGGGGATGCCTTTCTGATATGTACAATGAAATGTGAAAGTACTTTCTTACCTTTCTCTTCCACGCGGGGCGAGTCCTCCCTCAAAGTCTCAAGAAGGGGCAGTGTATGCTCAGGGCAATATGGAGAGGACAGCGTGGACAATGGGAGGGAGGTGGAGGAGCCAAGGTTACCCATGGCGCCCTCCAATCTCGTGCTTTCGTGCGGGGGTGCGGAATGATTGGACCTTGGCAAACTTCCGTAACCTATTAAATTCAATTGCTCATTAATTTCCATTGCATTTCTTAATTTTATTTGCAGATTAAGCAGGCGAATTTTATGTATTTTTTAATTGACCGCCACCAAAGAAGCATTTTTAATCCCGTCAAAATATCAAATTTTCTTTTTTTACCATAAAATTTACCAATTGTGAGGGGCGTGTGGGGCAAACTTCGAGTTTTATTCTTTTGAAAACTTCTTGTCAAAGGGGTTCTTGAAATCACAGCGTCAGCCGCCCTTAGTGGCCCAGGATCTTCTAGAATCTCCTTTTGAACTCTGCCAGAGTAGCGAAACCTCGTTCCAAATATTCCTCCACCACGGACGGAGCTTGGGATGTCACCTGCACAGCCACATCTGAAAATAAATTATAATTAAAAATAACTTAATTGAATTAACTTAATTCAATTTCATTCAATCCATTTTCATTAGCCAAATTAACAAATTCTCGCATTGCCCCTGTAAACTCCATTCACAATCCTATTCCATTTCTCATTTTGTTGGAAGAGTTATTTTCCTCTCACTCAAGTCACGGTCACATTGCATCATCATCATCACTTTCACAAGTCTCATGCCAAAAAACATATCTTTCCTTTATGTCTCCTTTTTTATTATTTCCCTCGTTTTGGCTATGCTTGAGAGGTTTTTGTTACGCATATTAAACGCTCTTGTGAAAGCCGATTGTGTAATAATCTTTCCTATCCCAATATGAAAAGGAGAAAGTATATATCCTTTCTCCTTTTTTATTCTGAAGTTGTTGAAGGTGACGGGACGTTCCTTTCTATTCTTTTCATCATCATCATCACTGATCATTGCCATAGCCGCACTCGACTCGACTTCGTTTTCGTGGTTGAGCTTTAGTGCTCGGTCGATCGATCCAATTTTACTTTCTCTCTAACAACAGTCCCATCACTTTTTTATTTTCCTCGCTATGGCTTTCATTCTTTCTCGTTTTATTTCTCTCCGTATTTATGTTACAATCCCAACCCAACTCACTCTCAATTCATTAAGGCTTTCTCCATCGTGAGAGTGAGACGGGTGGAAAGTATGAACTGAAGGAGGTCTCAACAAATTAGAGAGCGCAAGGATAAAGCGCCATTTTTATTCATTTACTTAAACAATTTGTCAAAAACTTAAAATGATTCTAATTTTGTTTCAAATTATTAAAGGATTTAAATGTGATTATTTAAATTGGGGTAATTTCTTTTACTTTTTTGTTTAAAAATGTGAAAAGTGTGAAAAGGAAATGTAGGTTGAGTAGGAAAGGTGAAGAAAGTGGAGCAGATTTTTCCTTTGTGGAAAATATTTTTGAGCGGAAGCAGTGTCTCTAAGCATATGATGCATCCTATGCTTGCCTTCACTCTGTACCTGGTTTTGGGCTCTGTTCTCTTTTTTATTGTGAGTTACAAAATTATCAAATAATTCAAAATGATGAATCTTTTAATAATTATTAACCCTCTGTATTAGATTCTCCTCATTGGCGTTCGAGTCTCCGTCTACGTCGAGGAGAACTGTCCCACGGGATATTGCAAACGGAGAAAGCAACGCCAAATGGAGAAAAAATTTATCCGGAGGATATTAAATATACCAGATGGTAATTAAATTGAATTTTAACAATAATTATTGCCTGAATTTGTATTGAATTTTAAAACTTTCAACTATTTTAACAGAATCTCCCCGCCCAGGGAATCCCCCATCACAAGACAACATAACGGCAGAAGTAATCTGTCAAAATTATATTTACGAAGATGCCATCAGTACAGGACTGACAGGTTCAGAGTGGCTCACAGCCGTAGTGGCTTATCCAGGTCGGATCCGACCTTTGTCCATTCTCGAAGCAAACTCAAATGGAACAAGAGATTCTAGACAGTTTAGTCCAATAGAGTTAGATTCAGATGGGGAAGAACCCCGCACAAATTTTAGTATAACAATGGAAGGAGAGGGAGAAGGACAGGTGCCAGAAGGAGAAGTGGAATTGGAGGGTGTGGTGGTCGTGGATAACCAACCCCCTCCATCTTATCACCACGTGACAAGCGTAGACAAAGGAGATGAAGACTTTCCCGAAGGAGAAGACGACGAGCCTCCACCTCCGTCCTATTCGGAATGTATGAGACAACAATCTCTTTCTTCTCCTGTGGAGGCAGCAGGTTAAAAAAATTTCCTAAAAGTATTTTTCAACTAGATTGGATGATGATTAGATCATCAGGGATTAAAACGGGTACATGTCTGACACACGAGAGTTTCCAAATATTTAAAAATGCTTAATTAACTGTAAATCTTTGTCTTGTCAAATTGTGTATTAGAAGGAGAGATTTAAGGATATTTGTATTAATTACTATGATTAACTAGAGACGCTGTGAAAAGATGATGTAATGAGATGTGGGGGAAAGCGAAATAAACATTTTGCCAGGTCACGAGGAGCTTTGTTGTCGTTCAATCAGTTTCATTTGTAATAATAGAAAAAATAATGCGGAAAGAGTTTAAGGATGAAAATTAAGCAGCTGGACTACTTAAAAAAGTATTTAAAAATTTTGTAAGTTAGATTTAGATTAATAAAGAGTTCAATCGAGAGTATTATAGTAAAAAATAAAACAATTATTAAAAATGTAGGGAATTTAAGCAACGAAATGAAGTTAATTTTTGTAAGCAGCTTTTTAGGGTAAAAAGCACAATCTCACAGAGAAAAAGTTAATTTTTTAGGTTTTAGTAACGCCGGATTGAGAAAAAGTGGTTCAAAACGTGTCTTTGTAAACTTGGTATTAAATATTGTGTAATTTTAAGACAAAATTTACTTGAATGTTATGCTAGTTTTAGAAGAGATGTTAATTTTATGCAAAATATCCTTTAAATGGAGTTTACAAATAAATCTGAAGAATTTGTTGGAAAAGAGTGATGAATTGATTATGCAACCGCATTTAATAATGCCAATATTAACAAAATCATAAAACTTACGTGAAAAACAACCGCTGCTCTACAGCACACCTCCACAAGTATTTACAGGAACTGGATGTTTGACACTTGAAACCAACGGTTTCCTTTTTCTATATAAAAATTAAAATCAATTATAAAATAAGTACTTTTAGTTAAGTAATTTTGAAACTTACTTTATTCCGTGAATCTTCCGGAATGGACAGGTGAATGATAAACATTTTGGCCTCGTAGTTGAGCTTTGTTAATTTGTGACCATTTAAAATGAGTAGACTTTCTCGAACCCTGGAACGTGCTAATCCCCGTGTGATTTATTCCAAGGTAGACTTGCTCCCCTTGTTGGTCCTTTTAAAGAAAATTTTTATTAGAATCTCTTAAAAAATTACCAAAATGGGAAAATATTACATTGAAATAAGCTCCTTTCATGTCATTTTTCTTATTAACAATTAAAATAATGAGCTCAAGTCGTTTTTGAGGGGAAAGTAAAAGTTCATGTAAAATAAATAATGAATAAGACGTGACAAAAAAGTTTTTTCTTTCTAAAAGAGCATAAAACGTGTAGAATAGTGAAGTCACGGAGAAAGTTCCAACTTCAATTTTACTTTCATTTCTTAATATCGCTGAACATTTAATGTTTTAATTTCCTTCAAAGAAATTTCTCTTCACTATCTCTTACTTTAACAGGGTGAGGATCTATCCCGTAAGTATCCAAAGTGGCTGCCTTCTTCAAAAACAAGGTGTCCGCTTCCGAAGGCGTGATCCCTTTAAGCTTTTGATGTAACTCGATTGCCTTCTCTTCCAAATCCAAAGTTTGCCTTGAGACCAGCTCATAATCAGAAATGTAATTTCCTTGATGAACTTCCGGGTCGTAGTCTCCAAGTTCCGCTGGGGAAGGAGAAGGAGAAAAAATGATATTATTTCCTCATTAGTAAGATTACGTAATGTTTTTAGTTACTTACATTGTACAATGAAGGAAGCCAACCCCGCCATATCCGTCAAGGTGGAGTAGAGCCTCCCATGGAGGGCGTCTCTTCGAAGTTGGAGCACCAGTTGGTAGCGTGACACTTCCTCTTTTAACATCATTGGATCATTTGGATAAAACTTGAACCGGAAGCAGACAATGTAGGCCATGTCTATAAAGTAAATATTCATATAAAAATGATTACGTAATCTTCTATTTTTTCCGACTCAGCAAAAATAGGAAAATATAATGAGCTGTATTGATCTTTGGATCAGAATATGAAATGGAGAGGTTTTTTTATAGA
Organism: Lepidocyrtus fimetarius; assembly: GCA_036507315.1. Taxonomy (NCBI): domain Eukaryota; kingdom Metazoa; phylum Arthropoda; class Collembola; order Entomobryomorpha; family Entomobryidae; genus Lepidocyrtus; species Lepidocyrtus fimetarius. The sequence goes on along the minus strand of JAANSO010001849.1, from coordinate 1,592 downwards.
AAAGCTCCATTCATTTGTGAAAAAGCTCTTGTGGAGTGGAATGATGCTGATGACAGTGAGATTATTGAGTGGGAGTAAGTCGTTCTACTTTTTCCTAAAAATACATTGGGCTTTCACCGGATGAGTATTGAAATGAGAGAAAGGAAAGAATAAAATGTCGTGTTTTCTGCACATCTCATCATCATAGTAATTTCATCAACAATATCAGTGTTCAGCAGCATCATAATTTTGATCAGACATAACAAAAAATTGCTGGAGAAATGGAAAGAAGATCTGAAAGGGGAAAAATTAATGGCGAAGGGAATTTGGGAATAATTTTGGAGCTTGCTTTTTTGCTCTAAATATTCCACCTTTTAGATTATTTATTACGTAAGAAGCTCAAAATGGAAAAGAGTAAATTAGAGACGTTATGATAATGAAGTAAATTTGAACATGGAAGGAAAGTACGAAAATTTTAAATTGGAAATGAAAATAATTGTACCTTTTAGCTGCTTTATTATTGACTTGCTGAGATCCAACCAGTGCTGTAAAATAGTTTAAAACCGGAAGTTAAAGTCAAGCTTAACTGAACTTCACAACGTGATAGTAAAAATGATATAATTTGTTAGGCAATTTTTAAGTTACCCTTTGCTTATTCGAATCAACAAATCGCAACCCAAAATAATCCTTTTCTGCAATGTTCAGCTGCCTACATACAAAGTCCATGATGAATTGGCCTTTGTGATGCGGCTGTAAATTAAATTAAAAAATTAGCATTCCAGTAAATTTGGCGCCATCGTTTTATTACGCTCCAGGTTTTCACGGGCTGTGACGTGTAAATTTCAAATTTCACACAGATTTATAATAATCTTGCATAAATTTTCCTCATGGTTTCAATTTCATTGTTGGATTCATTCTGAATTTTAAGGCATTTTTATACTATAGATATGCTGTATTTTTTTCATTTTAAAGGAAAACCCGTACAAAATTAAAATTTTAAGCTGCATCAGTTCAATTGTCTTAGCAAGAGCACATCAGTCACGAGCCAGGATCTATGCAATCCAAAGCTCTCAATTGGCGTCAGTCAAGTATCATCAAGTTAAATCAATTTACTAAATGGACCAATAGCTACCTCTTTTATTTCTATGCCGCTATTGCAGCTGCATCTTTACCTCATTTAAGTTATTCACTCTTCATTTACTCCATTTACTTAAATATTGCTAAACGACTTCCTCTTTTTTATACGAGATTTTTTCATTTTTTATACTTTTGTACCTGACGCGACTACTCAAGTAAGCAAAACTGTTCAATCTTCATTGAACTGCATTTTTATTTCATCTTTACATCATCAAACATAAAATATCAATTCTTCTTCCATTTTTGTACTTTTTTCCGCTGTGGGATAGTAAATTACTTTGACTTTTTTGACTTTGCATGTAAAATTCCATTTAATTCTTGTTTAATATCTTCACGGAGGATATGTGGCTACCACGATCCTCCCATCATAACTCTCGTATTACATATCTCTCATGCCTCTCAGATTCACTATCTTTTTGTTTGTGAAGTTTTAAAATAAAAAATGGATCATTTTCCTTCCTTGACTGAATAAATTC
>JAANSO010001848.1:0-15314 GCA_036507315.1 Lepidocyrtus fimetarius | reverse complement strand
CATTTCCAGTTAGAGCACAGTAGATTCATACCTATTGAAAGTGGAATCAGTGATTAAAATCGATTTTTAATTCACTTTTTTAAAACATTTAATACTATGATTGTTATCATTTAAGGAATAAAATACTTAATTTTCTTCACCGCGAGTGAAATTTAATCGAGTCAATTAATCATTTCTCTTGATTAACTTGTTTATTCAAGGCTCCGAACTGTACAAAAACATGAAATTAAAGCCACATGACAAAAAAGTTTTTTCTTTGTTGGTGGCCCGTGTCCTTTTTTAAGCTCGCTGAGCGCGTGTATACTACTGCTGTTGCGGCAAAACACTTTTCTGTCAGAGTGTCAGCTGGAATCACATTTCTACTAAACTATTACAGCAGCAAATTTTAATGGAACTGTTTAATAGTGAAAGTTTATAATTAAAATTGAAGTAAACAGGAAATTCTTGAAGAATGGAAGGGAATAGAAACAGTAATATGGACACAGATAAGGAAGGGAATCCAAGGGCTACCACCGTCAGTGGCAGTAGTACCCCAATATTTATAAATACAGAGGATCTTGTGAACTTATCTTTGGGAATTGAAGCTGGCGGTGGTGGGGGAGGAACTGTTCAGGATGTCAACGACGAAGTTATGGAAATCAGCTATGATGACGACGAGGAAATAGTTATGACTGAGATGACTGTAAATCCAGAGCTGGACCATGATTACAGATCAAGATTTCCTACTGCGGGATTAAGTAACTATTACAATGTATCTGAGGAAGATGAGCGAATACGGGAAATCACAACTGAGTACCTTGAAGGTAGCATTTTAATTTGCATGGGACACTAACTTCCTTTTAACAATCTTTTACGCATTTTTTTCGCTTTAATTTCTGTAGGAAGGGTATCCTTGTTGGAGTTTGCAGCTGCTATGGAACACTACGGAAAGCTGGGAACTGGAGTAAATGAAGGAGATGTTGAAGGGGATGAAGAAGGTGAAGGGTTGTTACCTCCTTCTCCGGAAAAATCACGGCGACCTGTTCCATCTCTAGTGCTTTTAACTCCTGAAAATGCAGAATACAATAGAGAACCTCAACCAGGGACCTCAAGGGAACTAATGATGACTGATTCAGACAAGCTCAAAGGAGAGTTCTTTAGAAGTGGAGACCAACTAGTGACATTTTCAACTCGAAAGAAAAGAAAAATGCCTCCGACCATTAAAAGCTTGATGGGGGAGGCTCACGTCAGATTTGCTAGGGGTGATTTAAGTGGAGCGGAAACGATTTGTATGGAAGTTATAAAAGAGCGTAAGTGGCAATCCTTATACTCAAAAACTTATTATAAAATTAATCGTATATACGTGGTACAAGTAAGAGTTTTTTAAAATTTGAACAGAGCCAACATATAAAGATCCATTTCATACCCTTGCAATGGTTTATGAAAATCAGGGGAAAAAGGGGAAGGCACTGCAGTTTTATTTGATCTGTGCGTTGTTGGATCCAAAACGATACGATGACTGGCCGAGGTTAGCTGAACTTTCCGTGGAGGAATCCAATATTCAACAGGCTATAATGTGCTTGAACAAAGGTAAATTGAAATACCTATAAAGTCATGAAAGGTATAATATTTAACTGAAGTATATTAATTCATTCATAACCTGAATTAGCTCTAATTTCGGACCCAACAAATGTAAAACTTCATTTGAGGCGCTGTCAACTATATACGGACACCGGTGATACTAGAGCAGCTCTAAAAGGATTCCAAAAAGTTTATCAAAGTANCATTCATAACCTGAATTAGCTCTAATTTCGGACCCAACAAATGTAAAACTTCATTTGAGGCGCTGTCAACTATATACGGACACCGGTGATACTAGAGCAGCTCTAAAAGGATTCCAAAAAGTTTATCAAAGTATACCGAAATATCAAACAAAAGGATTTTTTCTGTTTTGCACATTCAATTAAATATTTTTGTTGTTGCCTTTTAGTGACGGTTGATGCTAAAATAAAAGTAGATGTTGCAAAAGAAATCGCCCAACTTCAATTTCAAATGGGAGAAATTGAAAACGCCTACGAAATTCTAAATGACACATTTAGTCAATATTCCGATCAAGTTACACTTTTCGGTAAAGTACAACACATTACATATTTATGTATGGTTAAAATATTGTAGCACAATGAACTGAAAATAGTGTGATTGTTTTTTTGTTTTCTTGGTTTAGAACTGAATTTGTTAGCTGAAGTTTGTATTTACTGTAAAAAAGTACGTGGAGGCATTGCTAGTATTTATCCAACATGGCAATTTGCAGTTCAAGCCCGATCTTGAAGATAGAGATTTGGAGAGCAGACTAACCCTCACAAAAGCTCTTGCCCAACAAAATCGCCAATGTGTTGTTCCAACTGATTTACACAGTGATTTATTACAAAAAATTGCAATCGTTTTAATACATTTGGAAGCTTTTCAATTTGCTGAGGTTAGTAATTACTAATAAGCAATAACATTCATCGATTCAGCACAAATTTAATGTTTTTTATTTATAATTCCTCCCAAACAGCAAATAGTTAATCGCTTACTAGCTGTGGAAGATATCAATGAATTTGGTTTGCAGCTTTTTGAAATCGCTGAAGCCTATATAGCAAAAAAAGAAAATCGTTCTGCACTTCGGCTTTTGAATCCATTAATCCACTCTGAAAACTACAGTGAGGTGAATATTATAATAATATGTCACTAATATTAATATTTGCCTTAAATGATTATATGATTTTGAATTGTTCCTATTATTATTGACAGGCTGAGGTTTGGCTACGTTACGCTGAATGTCTTTATATGATTAATAGATTAGATGAAGCATCTGCAGCTTATGAGAAAGTAATCAGTCTTGCTCCAACTCATAAAATTGCAAAGCTGAATTTATCCATCATACTTCAACGTTTAGGCAGATTTGATGGAGCGCTTGCAAATTTGGAGCAAAGTAAGTTTTTAATAACAGTACTCACATAAGTTTAGTACCAATTTATACGTTTTCTTATCCATTTTATTGACAGATGACACCAGTGAATTTATTGATCATGACCTCGTTCTTGAAAGGGGTAAAATATTTTTAAATCAGAATCGAATACCTGAATTTTACACGACTACTCTACAATTATTTACACGTCACTGTCCACATGTCCGTGATATTGATGAAGCTCAAGGTATGTGTAAATGAACAATAATTACTTCTAATTTTGTATTGGATAATAAAATATTTGTAATTGAATAATTCTTTTACAAATTGTATTGTACAGTATTGATATCAACTAGCAATTCAAGTCAACAATGGGAAGGATTAAAAAATCTCAGAAATAGGAAATGCGAAGAAGTGGAAGACGTCGTCTTAAAATTCGAAGAAAAGCCATTTGAAAATCCTTCAAAAGAATGGAGGCTTTATATAACTTTATTAAGAGTATTTTGGTACATGGGAAGATACGATTTATTTGCCAGGCTGGCATATACAGCTTGGGCATCAAAACTGTTTCAAACAGAATCTCAAATGAAACAAGAAATGGATTTTCATTGTGCAATGGCTGCTACATTAAATGGTGATCAGGTTCTTACTCCTTTGCATTATCGATATCTGTTTACTTCTGGTAAATTAAGCACGATTTCTTTGAACATGCTCGGTTTGGCTTTTAGGAAAGGAACTAAGTTTAAATATGGTAGACAAATTATTCGCCTTTTGAAAAAACATCCTTCCGATCTCCGTTTAATGTTGCTGAGTGCTCATAACAGTTTTATAACTGGGACTTACAAATACGCACTGATAGAATATTTGCAAATTATCACAGAAATTCCAACGAATGCCTTGTGTCATTTGATGGTAGCCATTACATTAATGCACATGGTTTCCCAGCGTACGACATCCAATAGACTACGTCTGGTACTTTATATGATTGGGTTTCTTCGTAAATATGTTGATTTAAGAGGCAAGTGCCAAGAGTCGTATTATAATTTAGCGAGAGCATATCATTTTATCGGATTTTATTCCCAGGCCTTGCGCTATTATAAGAAAGTATTGACGGCAAAGCCTATTGAAGATGATAAGTATTATGGGGGTATTCCATGCAGGGAAGATGGTACGCGATTGTTTGTTTATGGTAACCAGTTAGATTTAAAACACGAAGCTGCTTATAATATTGCACTGATTTACAAATCTTTAGGAATGCATTCACATGCCCGAATGTATATTTTTAAGTATATCACGATTTAATGTTGCTTTTTGTAGCGCAATTAATAGAGACGAGCAAGTAAAAATTAAGTTGACTTTTTTATTGTTTAATGTTCACAAATGTCTTCAATTATTTTTTTAACAATGAAATCAGAATGCATCCTTTCTTGGATAAATTAAGCTTAGCGGTAATTATAACAATAAAGGTTTTATATTTGAATTTTGATTAATTATTTTAGGTATAGGTTAGAAATATTTTGGATATGGACGAAAACAGATAATGGATTTTTGTAAACGAATTTTATGCAATCAATCGCAACAAATGTACAAAAGAAATCGTGGTGATCTTATTAAGTTACTTTACATTATCACAATTTGCAGAATAAAACATTCAACAATAAAAGCATTTTGATTGATTACGTGATTTTTTTCCATTTTAAAGATATTACTCATATCAAGCATCACTATATGGACTGGACTAGTAGTGAATGTGCTATATATTATGCAGCTATTTTCATTGAATTAGGTTGTGTTGTGTAAGGCTTTTGATTAATAATCGTAAGCTGAATGTTTCTCTAAAAGATGTTAGTTAGTCTAACTAATAAGTAATTAAATTAAAGCTATTAAAGCTTGTATGCTCTAGTGAAGTTTTTTGTTTAAAGCTAAAGTATTATGGAGATATTTCCATGTCTAGAGTACTATACGTAGAACTGTCCATTTTTCCTAGAATAGTTGGCTCGTCTTTGGAAAAGGTGCTAGAACGACCTATTTCAGCTAAAGTCCTCATTTTAGTTTCCCCACTGTCAGTTTCAATGGTTGATCTTGACATAACGTTGTCTTTAGAATAATTATTTTGCATTTCAGCCATGTTACGATTTGGTGGAGGAGCAATTTGTTTGGGAACTGAAGTAATGTTTCCTCCACTTAGCGGCCGTTTAGTTGATCCAGTAGAAGTGCTAGGGCCCGAGTTTTTATTCACGGTTGCTATTGCTGCATTATTGGGACCGGTGGCAGCATTGCTAAATGTATTCCTACGGGGTGGATTGCTATTAACTTTTGCTTTAGCTTGTGCAGTTCTCTCAGAACTGGAGAAAGAGCTTCTAGCTGAAAAGCCCCCAGCTGCATTGTTACTTCTAGACGCTTCTCTCGTTGACAAGTACCGGGATGGAGGCGGGCCATGATGTTGACCAGAGCCGGTAGAACTATTTCTTGCTGAAGATGATGTGTTGCTTTGTTGGGACAACAGCGATGTTGCAGAAGATGATGGGGTTCTCTTTGAAACTGTGCTTGTTGCAGAGCCTTTCAAATTTGGTTTCGATACTGCTGCAGCCTTTGCTGAATTTGTCATAAAAACTTTAGTAGGTGGAACTGGAGTTTTAGGTTGTTGGTTGACTTGCTGAGTTTTCACTCGTCTTGTCGCTGTATTGCGTCCATATGTTCCAGTCCCATGTTGGACAATAGGAGACTCTGTTTTTGAAGGAGTCAGCGGCTTGAGAGGAGTACGGTTTACAGAGGACGTAGCAACCACTGCTGGAGCTCCACGTTGGGCCACTATTGAATGACTTTTCTCGATCTCCTGATATCAGCTTTCGTGGCACTGATCCTGATGATCTCTGTGGCGGAGAAGGTGTAAATGACTTTTGGGATGACACTCTATTTAAATGCTTGTTGTCCCTGGCCTCCGTGTTTGATGTAGAATTTGTTGAGGAACTTCTAGGCTTTACTGTAGAAGAAGAAGCCGGCGGGATGACATGAGCAACCGTTGTGTTTGCATTAGCATTGCTATTGTTTGAATTCGAAACAGATTGGTGTCCGTGCCCTGCGGATGCAGTTGTATGTGGCTTGCTGCTAGTAGCACTTGGTTTTGATGTCTGTTGCATTGGTCGCACAGACGCGACTTTAGCAGGATTAGCTGTCATTGGAGAAAGAATTGGTTCTTTGTTTGGCTCTTTGGTAACAGTCGTAGTAACTGGCACTGACATTTGTCTGGAAGCTTTGGTTCTCGTAGTGTAAGTACCCGGCCTTTCTTTTGTTGTTGGTTTGACATTTTTGAACTGGAACTGTTGTCGGCCCAGTTGCGGTGCCGTGATTTTTAACAATCTTATTTCCGTATTTGTCATATCCCATAAAGCTAGATGTACAAATCTTCTTTCGCACATCATTGCCAAGTTGTTCCCAACCCTTGGATAAAACCGCCTTTGAAGCGTTTGCCAATAGATATCTTTCAATTTCCCCTCGAAGCATTTTAAGAAAGTCCACAAAAAGCTATGAATAAACCACAAACAAGTGTAATGTAGATCAATTCATAAAAACATAAAGTAATTATTGACTTTGGAAAACCGGTTTTTGCATTGGTTGGTTAGGCATTATTTTTGAAATATGTATTAATACGTGAAAAAGGAATTGATAATACTGTAAAAGGTGGTGACAGACAAGGATAAGCTATTTTACAAAATGTTTAGCTACCGTTGACCACTCAACTTCATCTATAGTCTCTGTTCCTAGCTCTATAAGTCGAGAAAGTGCTGTATGGCTGAGGCAGGCTTCATCCGGCTTTAATAAATTCAGTGCTTCCATGAAAGTTCCTTCAATTCTTGAAATGTTCCAAGTTTGGCCTTTTCCAAACAGCAGGAATCTTAATAAGTAATGAAATTTGAATTAATTTTCGTCTTAAGAAAATGCTCATGCAGGTGCAATATAAGTAATTACTTTTCTGCTTGAAGTACTTCACAAAAATGTTCTCCAATGTACTGAACACAAGCTTCAGATAATTGTCCAACAATACTGAAAATAGCTTCAGTCCATCTATAAAAATGAGAAATCGGGAATGGTTAGATAATTCATACTCTACTCATCAACTACATAGTTTGTAATTATTATTATACTAAACTTAAGTTACCTAACGGTTGGCATTGTAGTTAAAAGTTGGTCACAACCCAGTGTATGATCCAGAATGTTATCCACAGACTATAAATGTATCAATACTCATTTAAGATAATCGATCATTATTCCAGGTTTTTGCAATTTTTAATTAAAATCGTACCAAATGATTAACGCTGTAGCGTAAGCATTTTTCAATTAATTCATCACCCAAGTTTGCAAAAGCTTTGGTGGGCCAAATTCTAACGAAATGCTTGCAAATCCATTTTGTCATTTTACGGTGGAGCTCATCCATTCCATATGCTATGGCTATTGGAAAGCATTCTATAACGCCGGCTATGCAACCAGTGCACGGCTAAACAAAGAATTTTAATAAATGTAAGTTACAAAAGACTGTAACTAAACTAATGTTTTGGTGAAAGTCTAACCCGGTGAAAGTTATGGCAAAACTTTGCACGTATTGTCTGACTGATGTTCTCTCTCAATCCTTCTAATCCAAGAAGGTCAGTCAGTGTGGCCAATTCCAGTAAGTCTATCGTATCAGGGATCTCATTGGTGCCATCTATAAATATGATACATGGTGAACTGGACCACAGTGTACGAGAACCTATCGAAAGAAAGTTCCAAGGAGAAAGCATAATTGTTGGTTGTGTACGTTTGTAAAGGATTGATTTAAAATTTTCTCATACATCAACAAAACAAATATTATTGAATTAACAAAGAACAATTGGATACTGGATTTTTATCCAAATTTTTGTATGATTTTTATTACCCATCTAAATTAATGGTGTTGCCAGCATTTTCTACCCAGTTTCCACTGAGAATGGCCGCAAAGTATTGTGAGCGTGAGGCAAGAATGCATTTGTGTGCTTTAATACATTTTCCATGAACCATGATATTGACATCGGTATTGATTCCCTCTTGGAACATACGCAGTAGATCCTTTCCAAGTTTGAAACACGGTCCACCTTGGCATACTTCCATATCTATAACAGACATTGAATTATTCATTCATTGTACGTACCGGTACCTATCAATCTATTGTATAATCTTGTATTACCTGCAGGAGATGAATTTTCCATTGATGAAAGTAAACTGCTTGTAAAGGATGCATCTAATACATTTGCTACATGCAAGCTTGATCGATTACTTGAAGTACTGTCACCCAATTGGCTTTTTATCATGATGTCCCCTTCATTTTTGTTCATAAAGGCTGCGGCTGAGTGGGGCTCCAATGAGTCAAGAAATTGTTCTTTGTGTTGCTGTTTCTCTCTTTGCTTATGGAATTCCATTTTAGCTGCTTTCCTGCTTGCCTCTGCCGCCGCGCGATGCTGAAATATTGGGCTAGGAAAGCGTCGATTTATCGGATACTTCATTCCACAGCCAGACGTTTCCATTATGTTTAATACAGGTTTATTAATTATTCCCCGTTTGCTTCCCATGGTCATACTTGCGCTCATTAAAGATTCAGAATCTGATGATTTGATTTGGCATTGAGGAATGTTAGATATCCCTCCGTCATCTTTTTGTCCAATATCCACAAACATTGTGAATATCTTTTTATCTGGGGTTGAGGATCGTTCCATAATTTCCTTTGCTGCAGCTGCAGAAGTTGACGCTTCTGATTTATCTTCCAAGTTGACAAAAAATGCTAATGAACTTGGATTACTTCCCATGCTTGATTTCCTTTCCCTGTTGGAACTTTCTGTTAGTTCGGATTCTAACGACAGGGAACTGAAATCGATAACCCACGCTTCTGGTGGTTTCTCGGCTAAAATGCCACCCATTTGGGATTCAGTCATTCCGTCAAAACCATACGAGCTCAGTGGCTGCTCAAATGCCTTTAAAGGCTTATCTGCCTCCTGTGAAGTAGATTGCTCCTGGACTACTTTTGATAAAAATGGCTCACTTACATCATCAGGCACAACTTGCCTCAACTCTTCTAAAGAATCTGCAACTAACGATTCAGTATCCGAATTGTCCTTATCTTTCGGTTTGTCACTCAATTTATGAAGTTCATTACTTTTCACTGCTACCGAAAGTTGTTTGAACAATGTCGGGAAAACTCTTTGAAACAGGTACTCGGGATCTTACAGAAGTGGACGATTCTTCCTTTAGATTTGCTGAAGATTTTTCAGATTTGTCATCTTGTCGAAATTTTGCAACTTCATTTCCACTCTTTTCTGTCGGTGTGCCTTTTCTTTTCTGAACTAACCATGGGCCCATCTATTACCTCCACTGATCTATCAGGAACAAACGGACAAAGGCTCGGATAAGGATCAATAAAATTCAAACTGTTGAATTGAGAGCTACAAGGGGACGGCGCTGGGGATGGAGGTAGTTCAAATGTATCTTCAGACAGGGCAGCTGCATTAATGAAATATTTTGGTTCATCAGGGGATTTGATATCAATCAATAACTTTTTAGAACTTTTCTCAAGATCCTCTAATATCCCATCTGCTGCCAAAACGGACGCGGACGCTTTCTCGGATGGCTCATTTTTCGGCGTGTTTGATTGTGTTCCACTATTTTCCTCCATTCCTTCAGTTTTTAATTCTTCTTCGTCTCCTTCAACTATTTTATTTTCAGACTCGTCGGTGTCAGAATTATTGACGTCCACAACTTCTACTGGGTTTCCATTGTCATCTACGGAATCACTTTCTCCAGTAGTGCTGCTGTCCATCATCACACAATTTCTTTCCATTTCCCTCTGCTTCTTCACAATTTCTAATTGAGCAAGTAAGTCGCATGGTTTCTCACTGCTGAATGGAGTTTGAGGGGACTCTGTGACATCCGGAAGACCCTTAGTGTTTCCAGATTCGTTAGTAAAACCATCATTGGTTAAATTTTCCAAAGTTAGTTCAGCCTTTCCCTGTGCCGTTCTTTTTCTTGGAACAGGAATGAATGACCCACCGGTTGACCTACTACTACTGCTGCTATTAATACTGCAACTACTACCTGTTTTGTTCGAATGCAATTGTTGCTGTGATGATTCCCTTACATGTTGTTCAGAGTTTCTTGCTACTGTAGTAGAGCTATTTCCTTTATTGAGGTGAAGCGATGGTGTTGATTTCCAAAGTTTTTGATGTGAATTTTCTACTCCTTCTGACCCTTCACTTTGACAACTTCTATCAGTAACATTACTTTTATCTTGATCTACGTCGTTTGAAAAAATGTTTTGGCTAGATTGGTCTGATTTAGACGATGGAAAGCTGAATGAAAGAGCCATGTTCTTTTTTCACCATGTATTCTGGCTTTGTTTTACTTTCGTTTGTGAATATTGCTAATGCATGTAGTATTATTCTGAACAAAATAACGATTTAGTTGTAGCCAAATATGTAAATATGGAGAGATAAGGATGGATTGCAGTTTGTGTAGTTAAATCTCAGGTTATAAATTATAGAAGAGGTCAACCCAAGGACATAAAGCGTTTGAACTGTAATGGTGTGGAATGAGGACTTTCTATATATGTCTACATGTTTTTGAAGAAAGAAACTTCCTCGTCTAAACTTAACGTTTCTGTTTCATGCCGCGGCAACCACGACTGAATAAGACCATGTTTAAAACTAGAATAGTTTAGTTTATACTAGTTAATCTTATCAAATTTCCACTTTACTTTCTGTAATCCAACTTGTATAAGAAGACTAGTAAAACTGAGATTTTCCTTGAATGCAAAATAAATACTCTCTGCAGTAGTTGTATCTACCCAAAAACCATTTGTCCGCTTCTATTGAGCTAATAACGGGAGGACTTTCTCCGTGCTTTACTATCGCATCGTTCATTTTTATTGATCCAATAAGAGGGTGAATGACTACAGACGATAACGCTATTTCTATAGTCGCATGCGACGGGACACAGCTTTCGTTGCTGCCGCAGAGAGCATAGACGTGGACGGAGAAAGGATGGTATTCGGTATCAACCCGGGTATTTCATGCGTATGTTTGTTTGAGTCATCACAATGGGTTCCTAAAAAATAATCCACCATATAGGATACGCGGCGCATTAAGGTTCGTTTATCGTTCTGTGTGATGTTGATATGAGTGTATTTTTGGTATTGGTATGTGCTTTCACATTTCAGTACCTATTCTCTTTGTACTTTTACCCAGCACTTTTGTAGACAGCAGCAGTATCGTGTAGGTATGTATAGCATTAACACTTGGTAAATGCACAATGGAGAAAGCTTTCTTCTTCTGTGATGATAATGAAATCATCGGGCATTCCAGATACCGACAAGTAAAAATGATAAGAATACTACGATGATTAAATAAAGTCTTTTTTTAAATAAATGATCAAACATAAGCAAATTTAAACACGGGTATATTTCAAACACAGCGTATGTATTTTATTTAAATTCAGTCATTGCATTCTGACACTTGCAGTTACTTGCCTTTCTACTTTAATAGACGAAACTTGCTTTAACTGTGTCATACTTTGTTTCACTATTATTAATTTAACAACAAAACTTACATTTAACTCGAGTACCGTAATGTATAATGCTTGAATACCTTAACTAAACCAACGACTTTCATTTCCATATATATCATGCATTCAGTTCATTGTCATTTAAAAGCATCATTATAGGATTATTATGCGACATTTAAAATTCTTACTACCTTAAGGATGCTGAAAATAAACAAATAAAATGAAGAACATTTTTCCGTTCCAATTTCATGCTCGAAAACTATAATGTTCGTTAAACAATAAATAAACCATTTTGATTAATTTTACAATCTATATAATACATGTTGATGATACAAGTGTACATGCAATTGAAGAATAATAATTTATATTACATACTTCGCATTAATTAACATACTATAGGCACACATACGAAGCGATTATTAGTTGTATCAATTTATAATAATAATAATAATAAGACAAGACAGGATGTGTGAGCATGATTAGCTAATATTTATGCGAGTGTAACCTAAATCTTAAGTAAAAGCTTCCGTCCAACAAGACAAAGGCATGTAACAGTTACTTGTTAAGTTATCTCTAACCTTTTTCCTTCTCCTGATGTTTCAGATTTTACAAATTCCACAAGGAGTTGCTTAAAATTCTAGGTTTCAAAGAATTTCAAGCATAAGAAAGAGTACGCTACTAATATAGCAATTATACAGTATTACAAATAGTTATTCTTTACAATTGATACAAAACCACAAAGTTCCATTACAGCCACACAATTCCATCTTATATCAAGGAATTTTAGAACATCTTGCAAAATTATTTCAATTACACAGTATTACAAATAGTTATTCTTTACAATTGATACAAAACCACAAAGTTCCATTACAGCCACACAATTCCATCTTATATCAAGGAATTTTAGAACATCTTGCAAAATTATTTTAAGCCTACAATAACCATGATTTACTTCATAAATTGACAGACGAAATTCTAATTCAATAACAAACGCATTATATTTACTGCACATGGTCCACATAGTTTTACCTTTGATTTAGAATATAAAAACTCAACCAAACCGGGGCGGGATGTAAAGTAAGTTGTAGCGTACCTCAGACTGCCTGCCTACATTGTGTAGGCTATTTACGATTTTTAAAATCTATTTTATAAACCAGCTATTTTTATAATCGCTTGAAATAAAAGTCAACCAAACCTTTTTGAGTTTTTAATGAATCATTGTTTACTTAACCGAATCGAGATAATCCAACACAATTAATCAATCGATCTCCCATCTATTAAACTGTGCAAAATAATGATATTTTAATAGGAATGAAAGTCGATATTAAATAATTGATTCCATCGAACTAGGCATTTCCAAACTAGCTACAATAAAACTTGGTACAGCTACAATAATGAAAGCTTTACATTATTTAGTCTTAAATTAACCCACATTTTCATTTTTTCCAGAGATATCATGATTTTGGTCCGGACTTTGCATGCTCACAGTTACAGGGACGACAGGGGCTACGGTTTCTTCACCAATTTTGCCTATTAAAAATATATTTCAAATCAATTAATTAAGATAAATTATTAAATTAATAAAGTATCTGCTGAATAGTTAAACAAATAGAGTGGCAAAAGTCTAACCATCTGCTGAAGTGTGTTCCTCATTATTAGTATCTGTCTTCTCGGTAACCGTCATTTTGGAAAAGGTTTCACCAACAGAAGGGTCCATTTCAACCACCTCTTCGGTAGCTTCACCTTCGTCGAAAAACCTTAAATTCTCTTGAAGTTTTGCAACATCTTATTTTGCTTATTAATTCTCGTTCGTCCCACATATCAGGTTTCGGCAACGCCGATGACACTTCCTGTACTTGAGAAGGCACTTCTGGATACACCGAATTATAAGGTTTTGTGGTATAAAGGCTTGTTATATCTTTGTCTTGGACAGGATCTGAAATATCTGCTTCCTGAGTTCCTGGCGGTAGATAACCCGATAGTTTCTGCTTATAATTAGACATTTTTGACATTCTCGTGAGCGAAAAACCTTTTCGTCTTCTCGCACCACTTCCCTGGTCAAAAAATCCTTCTTGATCTTTACAGTCGTCCTCTCCTTCACTTGATATAGGACTTTCATCATTCTCAATCTACAATTAGTCACCACAATGAAAAATTATGCTTGTAAGGAGACATAACATGAGCATGACAATATGATATACCTGTTCAGGTTCTATTCTTAGTTCCAACGCTCTGTCCAAAGTGTCCTTAGCAGACAATGATCGTTCTAAAAAGAAGGAACCGTTGGAAGACTCGTTTGATGGGGGTGACCAACTTGTCGCTGAATAGGCATATGCAGAAGTACAGGCTGGAGCTCTCCTTTCCAGTTCATGTTGGAGCCATTCAACTGCTGAAAACCACTTTGTCATCAGTTCCGGTACACTCAATAAAACGTTGTGGGCAATACTATTAGGCTCCATCAAATGTGTGACACATTTAATGAAAAGGTATGCCCTTTTAGGGTGACTAGATTTATTACGAAGAATAATATCAATCAATCCGTCTTTTTCTTCTGGTAGACCTAAAATTAGATTCAAAATGAAATAACTCACATTTTTGTAAAGAATGATCAGCTTATTTAATTGCTTGCATTAAGCAAACTATTAATACATATTAACAAATTGATATTAATTAAACGTACCTTTAAGTGCACATGCAATACGTTCGCCTTGCCACGAATCGTCGATACGAAGCAAACTAACCAGCAAGTCCAAAAATGCTTTCAAGTCGGTTGTATAAGAATAACCTATACGACTTAAAACTTCCATGATGGCAATTTCAGAGAATTTAAAATTTTCCCAACACAGAAATTGTAACATATTGATTGTATCCTCGGATGCGTATGCCTCGTCAATCAATTTCTTTATGTAAGGACTGCAAGAAACATCCCTGTGAACAACAAATTATAATTATTATTATATTATAATTACAAAAATAAAAATTACAAACAGCAATATGCACTTTTGGTTTGGTCTGATACCTGTACAAGCACTCTTCTAAATTTTGCGGTAACGTCATTATGGGTTTGTCATTTGAGGTTTTCAATTCTAAAGGGATTAGGTTTCAAAGCGTCATTCTAAAAAAGATAAATAAAATAACAATAAAATAAAATATTCAGTTTATGAGTTTGTTTGAGAATTGATATTTTCAAATTAGTAAATTAAAGTAAAACTCAAAAAACAATTTTCTTACTGGTAAGGCAGATTTACAAAGATGAGACACGTCACATGAACGTACTAATATCGAAATTGTCTGATGCAATTTGCTCAAGTCTGCGCATTGATATTTAATTGGCGGAGCGGGGCCATCCTCAAGTGCAAGCATCATAAACGTTTCAGGAACTTCCAGCTAAAATTTCACACAAAATGAAGACATTAGCATCAGACTAATGAGTCCGAAATAGTGTACAACACGATTCCCTATAAATTACTTACCTTCAACAAGTTTGCTTTCTCACTATCCCCCATTCCGGCATACGCAACAAAAAATCCGAAATACTGAACTACATGCCTTCCGAATTCAGATAATTCCCTCCTAACGAGATGGAGAATGGATTCTAAGATATACACCCACAGTTCTGCATCTTTTTCAAATCGTCTAGCTGTAAGTATTTAAACGGTCAACATTATTATAGATTTTGAATTAATTATGATGGACATGCTATAATATGTGACAAATATTGTACTAAATTACTTACCCAACGTCACCACTGGCATTGTTGGTATAAATGGTCCGTCATCTCTTGAACAATGACAAAGGTAAATCAAAAGTTTGGAAAATGCCT
>JAANSO010001847.1:0-15318 GCA_036507315.1 Lepidocyrtus fimetarius | reverse complement strand
AGCTATTGTAAAAATTCTACAAAATGCTTCATTTGTAGTTGTCGTCTTGTCTTTCCACCCACCATTATTTGCGAGTTTTTTTATATTTTTATTCCGAGAAAATGACATTAAATATGTTTACAGCATCATTTTTTTGAAATTGCTTTCTATGTAATTTAATTTTGCTATGAATACGTGAATATTTTTATGCAAGGGAGAAAAACTGTTGGCAAAAGTTGATGCTCTTTGGAAATTGATTTTTATGGCATTTATCCAACTGATTGCAAATCATTTCCGAGTTTCATTCAGGAAAATGAATTTTTTATTTAGATTGTTGGAAACTAGATTGTATGAAAGGTTTGTGTGGGTGCTTGCGAATTGTTAGTTTAATAAGACTAAAACTTTTATTTGCATAATCATATTAACATGTTAGAAAAGGTCGAGCTTTTTCTTTGGTGAAATAAAAATGTCAAATAGAATATTTTATTAATTATCAAACAAACAAGATAAGAACCGTAAAAATTAAACATTCTTCAGAAATGGTCATCAAGTTTAAATTTTTATACTTCTTGCTCCTTCGTGTTGTCTTTTATAATTTACGTAATTAACCAGTACTATTAGAAATGCACGATCGTCATTGTAATAAAAAGAATTTACATAAGTTTTGGATGTAAATGGTATGCGGTAGTAAAAATCCAAAAGTCTAATGTTATGCAGGTACAATTAAGTGAATGGTTAACAAAAGATTTTATAATTAATCTGTGCTTAAAAAGCTTCGATCGAAATCTAATACACCTTTGATTCTATAAGAACTTGAATATTGTAAAAGTAAATTAATGGCTTTTAATTTTCTCTTGATATAATCATCACATCATCCTCGTCATTAAAGCCATGCATCAAAACTCAGTATTAATGGGCAATTATCTTCAAAACTTGTAGCCATTTACAAGGTATTCATACAGGTTCAAGGATTAATCAGTGATTAGTCTAAAAAAGTGGTTCCTACCTTTTAAAAATTAAACAAATTACAATTGCNAAAAAAGTGGTTCCTACCTTTTAAAAATTAAACAAATTACAATTGCAAATGTTTATTAATTACAGTCAAATTATCCTGACAGGTTTTAAACTTGAAGAGATGCTCAAAATGTTTGATGTAGGTAAACAATTTTAATTTCTCGTTACCAAAGGCATTCCGTGAGAAGATGGAAAAGGGTGTGGGTTTTTTACGTAATTGCTTTGGCATTGCCGTCAACAATTATAAACTTCGGCATGAAATGTGCTAATTACAAGAACAGCTTGAAAAGAGCTTTGTATTTAGATAAATCTTGTTTCTTTCATTATATTTTAGTTAGCAATTACTTAAAAAGCCGGAATGTCAGGTGTTTCTCAACACCTGGATTTTTATATGCAATTTGGTAATTACTATTTTTACATCAAAAACATTAAAAATATGCAAAAAATTAAATGCATTGCAATTAATTGCATAAGATGAACTATTTTTGCGAAATTGCTTTGGATCCAGCTGGTCCACCTTAACAAAAATGCATAACTTCATTGAAAAAATTTTATTTCGACTTTTTCAGTGGTACAAAATCGACAAAAACCTGATGAACTCCCTTTCCCCAGAGATTGAAAGTAAGTTTATCCAATTTGAAATCGACGAGAGTACTCAAAGTCTTCCTTGACACCTGTGTGCAAAACTCGGACAATACATTCTGGCAGTTGTGGCTCACCCTAGCAAGCTCCGTTCTTTCTTGGTTCCTCACCAACACCAGTGTCAATGGGTAAGAAAGCTCTTTAAAAACGTTGCTAACGTATTTTTACAATTTACCAATTTATAATATTAATAGATCATGAATTCCCCTTGCTGGATATTATTTTTACAATTTATTCTGCACATGTCATTTTTATCTACATATTCTCCCTTCCAATTTATTGAAAATTTTGATTATGATAATTCAAAAAAGTTAAATAATGACAATTGAGAAGGGTGTGCTGCGATGTGTGAGTTCACAAGTTTTTTTCAAATTTGCATTCGTCTCTGGTGTCATCTTCTTATCGAGCTCTTTTCTTGTGTGTACGTGTACAGAAAGTTTTCAAAGTTAGATTGCTTTCAAAAAGAAGCAATTCACAAGTTGAAAAAAGAAGAGACATCAGAGAGAACGAGTCAATATTAAATATTCTTATAAAAATATTTTTCCGTATTTCGTTCTCAGAAAAAAAGGCTTATCTGAAATAATTTCTATAAGAAAACATTCCTTACGTAAACATAGTTAAATTCTGATCTCTCTGTGGAGCTAGCTCCATCAAATCATCAATTTCTTCAAAATAGTTTCACTTTTTTTCGAGAGAAAATGAAAAAAGGGAAGGCATTATTATTGATTTTGCCAATATTTTACATTATGCATACATCCCTCATCATCTTAGAATTTTTTGGAAGCTGATGTGTGATGTAATTTAAACTATTTAGATATACCCTTTCCTTTTCTGTCTCCAAAAGTCCATCACCTGATCTTTCCAAATATTACGAGGATTGAAAGTGAAAGAAAATGGGCAAGTCGATTTTGTCTAAAAACGTAGAAAGATGAGTTGTTAGCATACAGCGTATAAAACTACGTTTTTTTATAAAACGGATCAACGTCTCCTTTAAAAAGTACAAAACAAGACGAGAAAAAGTAGAAAAAAGGGAAAATTACCTTTTCCCTTGCTTCTTGTTCTTTAAGTATGATGTGTGAGAAAAAGTCGAAAACTTGTGATGATTTTAGGCTTATATTTTTCTTGGATGCTGGGTTGATGATGATGGAAAAAGTATTGTCGGATTTTTGTTCTGGGTGAGACATGAATTTTCGTATTATAGGGTTTTAGGCTCATGGCATGCTTTCAAGGCAGAATGATTTTTCAATAAACACGCTTGAGTTCGCTGATTCTAAGAGAAAAAGTTAAAAGCCTCAACACATCAGTGTTTTTTTTCTCTAATAAAAATGGATTTTTTCTTTCTCTCTCTTCCCATTCATGCATGCACACACATTATCTGGAATGATTGGAGATTGATGTGGCAAAAAAAAGTGTGCATTTCTTTCAGATCAATTGAACGAAAATGTTACATTATGGAACAATTTTTAACAAAATTGTCATTCCTGATGATGATTGCTTTTAGCTTTGTCCTCCAATTTAATATTTCTGATTGATGATGTTTACAATTTTTCCCAACAAAGCTAATGATGTATATTTTTACAACTTTTTTTCATGACAGGTAGCTAATTTCTTAAAGTTTTAGATTTTATAAAAGCTATTTATGTGTTGTCTTTCAATTTATAATTCCAAGATTTAAACTGACATTGAAAGCGTGCTTGGAATACGGACTTGGAAAAGGGTTAACAATTTCGGGAGACGTAGAGCGTGAAAAAGATGGAAAATCAGAATTAAACCCTTTTTTCACTGTCCTTCGCTTGAATTAGGAATGAAGTGTCCAGTTGAATGAAAGGGTTTTAAGATAGGAATTAAAGAAAAGTATTGAAGGACTTTCTTTAATCCTTTCACTCAACAATTTTAGAAAAGCAAAGCTTCAATTTTACTTTCTTAGTTTCCCCTTTCATACATCTCTTGCTAATGGATTTTATAGTCAGTGCGGATTAAAGCATGCATGAATTGTTAGGAATGTGAAAGGAATGAGATGAATAAAGAGTTCAAAAATGGAAGGGGGTTGCCGGAAATCAAAAATTAATTAGTTTAGATAATTAAAAAGTAAATTAAAGCAGCAGTAACATAAATGAAAGGCTTGAATGCCAAGTAGTTTGAATCTTTTCAATGAACTAATTAGACACTTCCTTCCTGCGTATCTGTTAAATATAAAATTAACAAAGTATTTCTGGATTGTTTAATGGCGTCAGAAGCAGATAGGTTATTTTCGTCTAGAAATACTACTTTTCCGCCTCATTATTTCACTAATTTGAACATTCCACAGCCACTTTTGAGAATTTCGAGGCTACCTGTATTGTCCAATAAAATAAAAACTTAGACTTTCCGGTAGGTAGACCCGCCTCGGGAGTAATTCTGTGTGTGGAATGGCTCTCCCTTCATTTCCCGGTGCTTCGCCGCAGATCAATTAAAAACAATAGGCTTTTGTTCTAATTACAAGCAATACACGTGTGTCCACTTGCAATAGCTCAGCCAATCGAAGAAAGCCGGAGCAAACAGGAAGTGGAGAGGGGTGAGGGGAGATACTAATTATTAACTAGAAAATCCACAAAAGAAACGTACCTCAGTAAATACGCAGACGGGGAACTGAAGGAAGTTTTTTCCTTGTAGACAGTAATTACCCTAATTAAAAAATAATGCAGTTATTGAGTCCATTTCATGATAATTTATCTTTTTTCATATGTTTTGGCTCGTACTCAATTCCCCCAGATGTTCCTTTTTTCATGCGAGCTGACAATTACGTAAAGGTGCTTGCGTTTTTGCAGAATTGCAATAATAATTGCGACTCTTTTGTTATTTAACAAACGGCAGGTGTTTTACAAAGGCTAGTAATGATAATTGAATAATAATGGTGAATAAATAAATTAGATATTTAGACAACAGATGTTCTACTTTATGGAGCAATTAGTCGCATAACTGCCGATTCTCAACTTTGCCAAATTCTTCGATCCGATTAAATTACAGGAGAAAAAATGAGTCCAGGTAAATTAATAGCCGGGGCAGTCTGAGAAGTCCTAGAACGCTGTAGTATGCCGGCTTTAAGTTGTATTTAGGAAAATGAAATTCGTAAATATGCACAGATCACGATGATATTTGCGTTGAAGTACTATAAATAATGCAAATATAATCTAAAACTAATTACAAAGTAGGCTGACAAGGAACTTAAAAAATCAATAGACGCACAATCGTCCTTGGAAAAATTTCCACCAATAGAAATGATTAATAATCTACGGCAAACTAGTAAATGAAAGTATTTTCCCGAAAACCCTTTCTAGTTATGAAAATAGAACGAAAAACGAAACGAAGAAAAACTACACTTTCTCGAAGAGAAAGGATATTGACCGATCAACTATCTCTCAGTCCCCACCTTGTATGCATATTGAGAAAGTAAACACATTTTTATTTTGGGGGAAGCTACTGCAAGGATTTGGGAAAGGAAAGCAGTAGATACCCGGGCATTTTTATGATGATTGTGATAAAATTCATTCGTAGTAAAATTTTGCTCGTTCTCTTCATTACTTTTAGGGAAAGGACGTTCGGTATATTGAAGCGAATTTAAGTTTTTGATAGTTGAACATCCACTCAAGCAGTACCTGTCGGTATTGCGAATTGCACAAAGCATATAAATATATTGTTGAGACGTACAAAATAAGAATTAACTATTTCATAGTTTAATTATAATTTCTAAAACATGCGTTTGATTAATGAAGTTATTATCAGTAGCATCATGCAAGCAATTTTCAGGACATTGTCCAGCAATATTTAGAAAATAAATTCTATCGAAATGGGATGCCATTATGAAGAGCTTTTATAAAAGAAATGAAAATCGACGAAGCCTATGAAATTGTAAATGTACTTATAACATTATTTGCTTAGAAGTTGATAGAGAAGTGGAAAAAGCTTTTTTAGATGCAGCTTCCCAACTTGTAAAGTGTTTCAATATATTTAAATAGATGAAAACCTATCGATGTCATGTTGGTCGAGGAGAAAGTATAAAGCTGTGTATATTGATGTGGAGTGGAGAAGGGGGAATGAAAGTAGCCTGTAACAAGATTCCAGTTTTTTACTTTGAAAAGGGATTTTGCATAGTGATTCATGATGATGATGTTGATGATAATGCTTTTTAGAAAAAAATCGAGTTTGTAAGAAAAAGTGTTCTCATTTGTATTGGCCATCCCCGAAGCCTTTCTTTATCGATCGATGATACTTAAAATACAAAAAAGGAAAACCTATGCATAAAAGTAATGTACGCGTAGGATTTTTCGATGATAATAGGAATTGTGTCCGAGACGAGATCTCGAAGAGGGGACGACGACGGGTGGGTTTGTGGAGGTCTAGTATAGATTGCTTTTTATATCCGGTTAATTTTATTTTTTGAGAAATACAGATAGGTATGCATCGATTTTTGCATAAAGGTTTTTAGATTAAAGAATGATGATTAATTTATCAACTTCATGAAAAAATTATTTGTTGGATACTCCTTGACAATCCTTTTAACGAGTAATGCGTAGTTTGTAAGTTAAAGAAATGATGGAATACTTATTTTCTCTCACTTTTCATTTTATAGATTACTTGGAAGAGGATCCATGCAAGTATTTTCTTCAAAACAATTTCAAAGACTGATTGATCATCCTCAAAGGCCTTGTTTCACTGAAGGAGTTCAAACTAAGCTGTTAGATATTGGGGCCGGGGATGGTTCCACTACGGACAGGATGGCTCCGTTCTTTAAAGACGTTTACGTAACGGAAATGTCCTCAACAATGAGATGGACTTTACAAAAGAAAGGATATCACGTTCTTGATGTTGCAGAGTGGTCGGAGAATAATACAAAATATGATGTTTGTGTCGTGCCTTAATGTTCTGGATCGATGTGAGAAACCTATTTCTTTGCTGAATCAAATTAAAGAAGCCCTCAAGCCGGATGGAGTGGCAGTCTTGTCGTTTGTCATTCCATTTAATCCATACGTTGAATTTGGTAAAAGACACAATTTTCTTATCTAGAACATAAAATAATTATGTTTAACTAATGCTTGTTCATTTTTATACAGGGAATGATAAAAATCACGAGCCTAGTGAGAAAATCAACATATCTGATAAACAATTTGAAAGGGAAGTAGCAAAATTCGTAGAAACTGTGTTGACTCCACAAGGATTTCAATTGATAAAGTGGACACGTCTTCCATACCTCTGCGAAGGAGATATTCAACAAGCCTTTTACTGGTTAGATGATGTAATTTTTGTAGTTCAACGGCAGGAGTCTAATAATTCATGTCCAATTCCAATGCAAATGCAGTCAGCCTTTTCCAGTAATTCTTGTCCGAATCCACCAATTGATGTTTTGTTCGATGCGGCACACTATTACGTTTCTGATGACCGGTGATTGTGATTAAAATTAACATTAAAAAAGTTTAAGTATTGATATTGAACTGAAATCTTTCAATGAACAAGCCTTAGCCATAAAAATTATACCAAATGTAATTAAATTGACAATAAAATGGATGCGGAAGATCCATCGAGACATTTCTGTATAAAAATGTTGTTCTATTATTCCAAATTCTTATCAAGTAAATAGTACACATCAATTTCACATTTAAAAGTGAGATAATGATTGAAAATGAATCAAAGATAAGATCTACGAAAACTAATTCATACAAACAAAACGCATCATACTTACTCTTAACAGATACTAATGAATGATGATAACTCATAAAAAAATCGCGACCTATCTAAATTCTTAACATTTACAGTTACAAATATTTACATTTACACTGCGCTCCACATCGAATTATCTTATCAGGAACATGTACAAAGAGATTTACTTCGTCCAAGACACTTTGGGAATATCAAAATGCTCCGTGAGGTTATCTAAATGTTTATTGAAGTCTCCAACACGATCCTTGTGAGTCTTTGCAGCTTTGTCCATGATCCTTTGTTCTTTCTGTTGATTAATAGTCAGAATAAATCGGTAATTAGAGTATCATTCATCCAAACCCAGATAGTTATTTCAAATACATATATCCTGTATGATGAATCGGTGGTGCAGAAAGTTTATCAACGGGTCAACAAAGTTGATCGGGAATTTGTGATTGCCGTTATAACGTTTTTTCGACCGTTAACGACCTTTACAACCGTTTTGGGGCCGTTATTACAGATTTTGATACAAAAATGTCAGATTCTCGAGCCTGACGCCAGTAGTATCGGGATTTTAACCCTTCCCAAAAACTTTCTGCATCACCGTGATGAATAATTAAAAACTTACGATCTTTTCTTGCTGTTTAATAAAACGAAGCTCAGCTTTAGTTTTATTCATTAAAGGATTCCTCTCTTCGAATTTTGGCTTCAATCGCAGCTTCAATGTCTTGCTCAGCGTCACCACTTCCACTGGAAACTGGAGCTTCCAAAATCTTCTTTTCCTCCTTCTTCTTTTTCTTTCTATAATAATCCAAATAAAAAGATTATTGTCAGTACCTGGGTATTATAATTAAAGTAAAAATGTTTCAGAAAACGTGTCATATTACTAGTAAATCTAGTAAATCTTAACATTAACATCTCTTAAAATAAATAATGATTTGTTAATGAATTCAATGATATCAGGTTCAGGTCATTATTAGATCGAGAATGATTAATAATTAAATCAGATAATTAATTAAAGCTTACTTCTTAATGGCAGGATCCAACTTTTTCAACTTTAACGCTCCAGACTTCGGTACATCGTATTCAGAACTCATATTTAATTACAATTAAAACTTAATTGAAGCTTCAAAAATTCTTTAAACTTCAAATTGGAAATTAGTTCAGTTCCAGTTCAAACCTTCACTTTGTAGTCCACAAAATACTCACTTCGAACACTTTTTTATTTTAAGAATAATTAAATATCAGATAAATATCCCAACAGCTAATTTTACTAACAATTTAATTAAAGTTAAATTCAATATCAGCTGCTGCCCCTAAATATCTTCATTTCTAATGCATGTCATTTGTTGACATGTGTTTTGTGTTGTGTATGCACGGAAAGCATCGACCATACCCATTTTGAAGCAGTAAATGCAATATTAGTATACACTTCAAATGTTTCACCTTGCCCCAGTACACTCCTGTACTAATACTGCTAAAGGGAAAAATACAAGGCACATAAATATATACATAAAACATGTACATGTACATGTGGGAAAAATACACTCAACCCTGCCAAAAAGCATTGCACAAGTGAACTGAAAGGGAAGCTGGGGAAAAAGACGCGCGTGCTTTTGAGCTGAGCTTTTCTCCGTTGATTTGTGTTGATGACACGCAGCAGTTCAATGTTCACCGGCGGCATTGCTGCACTGGACCACGTTGAAAGTCAAAGTGAGTTTTAATTAATTAATTTTAATTGCTCAATTAAATCTGGTCTTGTGATTAATTTTTAAAGGAGTGTTAATTAAAACTTTTTTTTAATTTTTAGAATCATTTCTGGTGAATAAAAGGCTGGAAACTGGAAGGAATGGGTAATTAATTGGAGGGTGTTGGAGGTGGTGTAATTAAATTGGGAGTTAACTAATTAAATTAGAAAGTATTTAAGAGAATAGTTAAAAGTGAACTTCCAAGATGCATTTGTACAACTTAACCCTGCAAAGGTCCACCGCAATTACCCATGCAATCCATGGGAATTTTAGTGGTTCGAAACTCCAAGAAATTGTGGTGTCCCGTGGAAAGCTTTTGGAAATTTTAAGACCTGATCCGAACACCGGAAAAGTTATAACATTGCTCAGTGTGGAAATATTCGGAGTCATTAGGTCTTTGATGGCCTTCAGGCTTACTGGAGGTTCGAAAGGTAAGGATTTTATATTAAGTTAACCTAGTTTATTTTGGATTTTTGCAATGATGATTGTATGTAAGGCTGAGTCGATGAAAATAATTTGATTATTTTACGGCTCTGAGCAAAATATGTTTAAACTTTGGTAGCAGATTCCTGATTTCTTTGAAAAGAAACTGGTTTTCTGACAATTGTGTGTTTTTATTTTTTGTAGATTACATAATTGTTGGGTCGGACTCTGGGAGAATTGTCATTTTGGAATTCAACCCTACTAAAAATGCGTTCGAGAAAGTCCACCAAGAAACCTTCGGAAAGAGTGGGTGCAGAAGAATTGTTCCGGGTCAATATTTAGCAATTGATCCAAAGGGTCGAGCTGTAATGATAGGTATGTGGCATGTGGATACAACAGTGATTATTCAGGAATGTTCGAACAGGCTCCAATTTGACCTTCTGTTTCTTGTTTCAGGTGCTGTGGAGAAACAGAAGTTGGTATACATTCTGAATCGAGATGCACAGGCAAGATTAACAATTTCATCCCCCTTGGAAGCTCACAAGAGTAACACCTTCGTGTATCACTTGGTTGGGGTTGATGTTGGTTTCGAAAACCCAATGTTTGCATGTTTGGAAATGGATTATGAGGTAACAAATATTTTATTGTACTACTCGTGCATAAAAGTCATGCGATTTTCACCATTATTGGAAATTCGCTGATTTCTGATGTACTCAGAATAAGATGATGATACACTAGTAATGATCTACATGATTGAGAAGTATTTGGATCGACTGGCTGATATGATACTATCTTTTGTTTTTATTATTTGATTACTTCGAAATCATTGCCATTTTTGTATTTTCAGTATTATTGTGATGCTTGTTGTTGATAATATACTTCTGTATCAAAATTTTATTTATTTATTGTACTATTTTAGGATGCTGACACTGATCCTACTGGCGAAGCAGCCCAAAATACTAAACAAGCCATTACTTTTTATGAACTAGATCTCGGACTGAACCATGTAGTTCGGAAGTACAGCGAGTCCTTAGACGAACATGCCAACTTCCTCATTACGGTCCCTGGCGGGAGCGATGGCCCAAGTGGAGTGCTCATCTGTTCCGAGAATTACATTACATACAAAAATCTAGGGGATCAGCCTGACATCCGTTGTCCTATTCCTCGTAGAAGAGTAAGTAAAAGTTTTTGCTCATTCACCATTCAGTCAGTATGCACTCAGGTATCTCCAGTGTGTTGAAAATATCAAGCATTGGTCGTTTGAGTGCTAAATTAAATGTAGTAAGTTCATCGTTGGTGATTTAGATAATTTTTCTGATTCACTTGGCCTTTTTTGCTACTACATCACATCACTAATCAAAGAATGATCAACCAGTGAAAGTACATTGGCATTAATATGTGTATGTAATCAATTGAATCTTCTTTTTAACAGAATGATTTGGACGATCCCGAACGTGGCATGATTTTTGTATGCTCAGCAACTCACAAGACCAAAAGTATGTTCTTCTTCCTTGCTCAAACGGAACAGGGGGATATTTTCAAAATCACTTTGGAGTTGGACGAGGATATGGTCACGGAGATTAAACTTAAATATTTTGACACTACGCCGGTTGCAACCGCTATGTGTGTTTTGAAGACTGGATTTTTGTTCATTGCTTCTGAATTTGGGAACCAGTAAGTACTAACCAGCGTTATATAAAAAAATGTAATGTTTTTCAATGATGATTTTATGTAAGGCTGAGTCGATGAATACTTAGTGATTATTTTACGGCTCTGAGAAAAACATCACCTCAATCCATGAGAAGTTAAGTGTTTATGAGTGAATGAATGTTAAAACTTTTCTTCTTTGTTACAGCTACTTGTACCAGATTGCCCACTTTGGGTGATGACGATGATGAGCCAGAATTTAGTTCTGCCATGCCTCTAGAAGAAGGTGATACTTTCTTTTTTGCACCCAGACATCTGAGAAATTTAATCCTGGTTGATGAAATGGAATCATTATCGCCCATCATTAACTGTCAAGTTGCAGATTTAGGTAAGCAATTAACTTTGATATATTTTTAAACTTCGTACTTATAATACTAATAGCATATGAATAATTAATGTATTTTTTCCTTTGTAGCAAACGAAGACACTCCCCAGCTGTACATGTGCTGTGGCCGAGGACCTAAGGTCTTCACTAAGAGTTTTAAGACATGGACTTGAAGTATCCGAAATGGCTGTTTCTGAGCTTCCCGGTAACCCGAATGCAGTATGGACAGTGAAACGAAGAGCTGATGGTAAGAAATCTTCAACTCGTTTTGCATAACCTATTAATTGTAATGATGGTAATCACATGTTAGACTTCTGAGTGTTCGCTGAAGACAATTTTATTTGCTGAACCCTTTTTGCATAAATATAATAGTAGTGTGACTGCGTTCAGAGTTCAGAATTAATAATTTCTTGTTCTTTTCTTATAGATGATTTCGATTCATATATCATCGTATCCTTCGTGAACGCTACCCTAGTACTCTCCATTGGTGAAACTGTTGAAGAAGTAACGGACTCAGGGTTTCTCGGAACCACCCCAACGCTAGCTTGTTACACTTTGGGAGAAGATGCTCTAGTTCAAATCTATCCTGATGGGATTCGTCATATTCGTGCAGACAAAAGAGTTAACGAGTGGAAGGCTCCCGGTAAAAGGTCAATCTTTCGATGTGCAGTTAATCAGAGACAAGTTGTTATTGCTTTGACTGGCGGTGAACTGGTGTACTTTGAGATGGACCCTGTAAGTTCAAAATAAAGCTACTACTGAAGATGTATAACTTTTTCATAAGAATTTAAGCAACTGTCTTCAATCTTGCTTTTTTATTTTTTGTTTAGACTGGACAACTTAATGAATACACAGAAAGGCGAGAGATGCCTGCAGATGTTATTTGTATGAGTCTTGGCTCTGTACCTGTTGGTGAACAACGTTCCAGATTTTTAGCTGTTGGACTTGCTGATTGCGTATTTTTCTTTTAGACTGGACAACTTAATGAATACACAGAAAGGCGAGAGATGCCTGCAGATGTTATTTGTATGAGTCTTGGCTCTGTACCTGTTGGTGAACAACGTTCCAGATTTTTAGCTGTTGGGCTTGCTGACAGCACTGTTCGAGTTATATCGTTAGACCCTTCGGTAAGCTTTTGAATTAATCATGTTATATTTGTTAAAGTTGTCAAATGATGTTATATTTCTTGTCCGTGTTTCACCTGAATCGGATGATTATAATCAAGAATCTGATTGATTGTTACTTTTCAATTTACGTTTCTTCAGCTATATATCTGAGGATATAACATTTTATTTGATTTTTTTTGTTGTTTGCTTATAGGATTGCTTGAGTCCGTTGAGTATGCAAGCACTTCCAGCCCTAGCTGAATCTCTTTGTATTGTTGACATGGGTGGTTCTGAAGAAGGTGGACAAGGAACTCTATACCTAAACATTGGACTACAAAATGGAGTGTTACTTCGTACTGTGTTGGATTCAGTAACTGGTGACTTGGCTGATACGAGAACAAGATATCTTGGATCCCGTCCAGTGAAACTATTTAGAATTCGCATGCAGGGAGGTGAAGCCGTGTTGGCTATGTCTAGCAGATCCTGGATGAGCTACTATTTTCAAAATAGATTTCACCTAACACCGTTGTCATATGAGGCTTTGGAGTACGCTGCAGGGTTTTCATCGGAACAGTGTCCAGAAGGGGTTGTAGCTATTTCCACTAACACACTCAGAATTTTGGCAGTTGAAAAACTAGGAGCTGTTTTCAATCAAATGTCATTCCCCTTGGAATACACACCAAAGAAATTTGCTATTCATCCAGACACTGGTAGATTAGTCATAATTGAAACTGATCACAATGCTTACACAGAAGATATCAAACGTCAAAGATAGAATTCAAATGGCAGAAGAAATGAAAGAAGCAGCGGGACCGGATGAGCAAGAACTGGCTCAGGAAATGGCAGATGCTTTCTTAAATGAAGACCTTCCCGATAGTATATTCGGAGCTCCAAAAGCCGGACCAGGAATGTGGGCTTCTATTGTCCGAATTATGGACCCAATCGAGGGGAAGACGTCCTTTGTTCACAGATTTGAACAAAATGAAGCTGCCATTAGCATGGCATACTGCAAATTTAACTCTCAAGGAGAGTTCAATCACTTCGTAGTCATTGGAATAGCAAAAGACTTTCATCTTTCACCGAGATCTGTCGGAGCAAATTATCTTTATACGTATAAACTTAACCTGGAATGTACTTCGATGGAATTCCTACATAAAACAGCGGTAGAGGAGGTTCCATTGGCATTGTGCTCGTTCCAGGGAAGAGTGTTAGTTGGACTGGGCAAGATTCTCAGACTTTACGACTTTGGAAAGAAGAAACTTTTACGAAAAAGTGAAAACAAGGTGAGTAACCCAATAAAACCTAACAATATGCTTGGTTAAAATGATGACAAATACCAATCCTATTCTTTATGAGGACTTACTTGGTGTTCTGCAGTACTGATTAAAAACCAGAAATCTCCTATTTACTCTCTTTGTATTTGAAAAATGGTCTAAAGTGGAATATTTTTTTAATTTCACAGCACTTCCCAAACAGTATTGTCCATATTTGTCGCAATGGGTCCAAGAATATTCGTTTCTGATGTTCAAGAAAGCGTCCACTTTGTTAAATACAAAAGAGGAGAAAATCAATTGGTTATATTTGCTGATGAAACGAATCCAAGGTGGGTCACCACAGCTGCCGTTTTGGATTATGACAGTGTTGCGATTGCAGACAAGTTTGGAAACATTGGTGTTGTAAGACTTCCTTCAAATACCTCCGATGACGTTGATGAAGACCCTTCAGGAACAAAAGCTTTGTGGGATAGGGGTGTCCTGAGTGGAGCATCAAACAAGTTGGAAGTTCTGTGTAGTTTTCACATTGGTGAAACAGTCAACTCATTGCAAGTAAGTACATAATTGTATCTATCTTCGTAAATGTGCATTGAAATTATTCATGATGTTTCTTTTTGTTATCCGTGTTTCACCTGAACACTATGATTATTCAAACAAATCTGATAAAATAGCTTTAAAATGAATGGATATTTCAAGTTAGAAAGCATACTCCTTGGCAAAGTACTAAATTGTCATTTATTCATTGTTTTTAGAAAGCAACGTTAATTCCTGGAGGAAATGAATCACTTGTTTACACCACGCTATCCGGAAGTGTTGGAATTCTAGTACCATTTACATCTCATGAAGACCACGATTTCTTTCAACATTTGGAAATGCACATGAGGAATGAAAATACTCCTTTGTGTGGTCGTGATCATCTTGCGTATAGATCGTATTATTTCCCTGTTCGGGTAAGTTTTTATAGCCTTTTCATCAAAACGTTAATTTTTCATTGTTTTTATGAATTTCATGCTGCGACAGAAATGTTTGAGTGACACCTTTTTTGCATTTCAGAGTGTCATTGATGGTGACCTATGTGAACAGTTCAACTCTTTGGACCCGAACAAGCAACGAAGCATTTCAGAAGATCTCGATCGTACACCAAATGAAGTTGCGAAAAAGTTAGAAGACATTAGAACTCGTTTTGCATTTTAAATACAAATTACTAGTTGTATTGCGTTTTTGGTTTTGCCGTTTAAAGATATTCTACTGTATGTTGTATACATTTTAATATTTATTAGTTTAAAATATTCCACATTACACAAAACAGTTATTATGAATATGATGTCAATTTTTAAAACTATGCAAAGTTTTTACAATTAAAGGAAGTTGGTCAGTCAGTTTCATTTTGTGTACAAAATATTCATTTTAAGATAAGCCAACAAATG
>JAANSO010001846.1:0-15320 GCA_036507315.1 Lepidocyrtus fimetarius | reverse complement strand
GTTTATTACAAACTGTAAACAATGAAGATTACAATAGCGCTACACTTACAGGTTTTACAGCTCTCTGATTTTGTCCATCAAAGATTTGGATGAGACATGTAATAGCAAAAGATTGTTAAGATGAGATATAAAACAGGAAGATGTGACTCATGCATTAAATTGCATAAATGTCGTGAGCTGTAAGCTTTCAACATGAGTAAAAAGAATTAGATAATTTATTTGCCGGACTAATTTTTTTCTATACTTATCAACTTTTTACTTCTCAACTAAGGCTATCAACAAAAAAATCAAATTTTAACTAGATTACACTCTCGTTAATTTAGAAAACATTGACGGAGAAAAATGCTGGTGATGATCTAAGCTACCACTAACAATCATTCATCGTCAATTGTGCGACTACACCTAACTTTCACCTACCTGTTTTTGTATTTAAATAGTTTATTATATACGTATTCAAACTTATACGTATTAGATTTCTTATTACTCGTGGAATATTCCTAATCGGTAAGATAGATTTTAGAAGGCCAAACTATAATGACGACTCAATAAATATTTAGTGTTGCAAACAACTTCTTGCACCAAAAATTTTGGCAATGTCTTTCTTTCTACTTTAAATATTTGAAATAGCTTATGCTTATTTTTTATATCTTGTTGCATAATATGAATCTATTAAGTATTAAAAAGCATTGTAGAATTCCAGGTAAACTTTAAGCTACATAAAAAGGTTATGCTGGATTTTATTGTACTCATCATCAATTGTAAGATTTTTATGAATGCATCTCGTTCACTTAAAACTCAAAAGCTGTAAAAATGAATAAAAAAGAAAAGGATTGTAATCATAAGGCTTGTAGTAACGACAATAATGATACTCAACAATGTGATTTTATTATTACTTTTACTAAACTGCTTCCTTTTTACACAAAACTCTATCAATGAGACATTTCTCCATGCCATCTGGTCTAGTGCAATGATGGTGGTGGCAGCTTACTAACGTTGAACATGACTTTTAAAGGTATCATTGGTCGTAAAACATTTTAATGGTCATCGTTATTATCACCAGAAAGTCCAACTCGTACATATGGTATTTTTAAAATCAAGCTCGTTCAATTGCAATTTTAAATCTTTCTTTCAGATTCACCTTAAATTGTGAGATTTAACGAGTTAGAAATGCTTTTTATTAGAGCTTTAGTAAAAAGGAAATGGTTTATTTACCAAAATAAGAAAGAAATGGTTTGTTTACAAGATTTTGTTTTTATTTCTTCCTCAGGCTGCTGCTGTATTCAGATTGCATAATTTCTTAATCTTGTGCTAAACAAGATTCACAGTAACAACGAATTGAGCTTCATACCTGTGGCTTAAGATTATGACGAATATAATATAACCCACAGATGCTGGCTATATCTTGAAATCGTAAAATAAATGCATTTTATGCATCCTTATGATGATGCTTATCATGAGGTCATATCGCATCAAAATCTGACAGGAGGATAATAAAAGGAGGATAAACAAGAAAGTTCAGTCCGGTTCATTTTATCATCACAATGAGTTGCAGCACTGGAGAATTGTTCCAAAAATGGTGTCCCCTTCTCTAGTACAGTAATTTAATAACTTTTGGAATTAATGGAGAATAAAAGAAGCGTTGTATTCCCATCCAAAAAATGAAGATTATAATAAGATTTGAAATTGCACTAGACCATTTCACATCAAGCATCACAATGGGATGCATGATTTCCTTGACTTTTAAGCTACGTTGTTGCGATGATGGAGGTGGTGGTAGTCCTATTAAAAAGGCACATTTGCGATGCAGATGATGGTGTGGTGGTGGTGGTGTAGCAGTGATGATGGAGAGCCCATTGTCCATTCTCATTTCATCCACCATATCAGCAACGTTGTTGTTTGTTCATGATCCTAATTTGATATAAAAGGTAAAAATGAACCAGTGGAAATAAGTCGTGTAAACAAATACCAGATGCGGGTGGCATTAGCAGTATTATTACAATCTATTCTTCATGTTGTTGGCAGCTAAACAGCCTTTTGTTGAGCAAAATAACTTCTTTCTAAATAAAATAAAAATTTATTCTTGCTCTAGGCCTGTATGCTATATTTACGTAATGGGATCAAAACTTTCATTTCATCCGCATATCAAAAGCAGACAGGCAAAAAGGGAAAGAAATTTTACGTTGTTGGTTGCATTCAAGTTGAGGATGATCAAAAGAAGACAAAATGCAATTGTATATCCTTGTCTGTCCGGCTGCTTGCAGGGATATTATGACTTGATTTGATCCTCTTCTCTGACTGCAAGCAAGGCTTTTTCTGTCGACTTCTTTTTTTACTAAAATGATGCATGATGAACGTATGCCATTTGGAGAAATAGTTTCAACAATGAATGTTATTCATAATATAAACATTTTGGTGAATTTCAGCAGTAGTATTATTAATAAGTGACTTGGATCAGTTGAAATTTTGGAACTGCATACAATATTATGCTTACCGTTTCAATTCAGTTTCTCCATGTCCCCTTCATCCAACTCATAAAAGATTCTCTTTCTTTAAAAAGGAAAACCCAATAATTGTATACGCTAACCATGTTCCGAATAATCCCTTATGACATAATATGTTTATTGTATTATGGCAAGCGTGTGCATTACATTGTGCACAATATATTTTTGGGGATGATCCAATATTGAGAATTGAATTAGAATGCAAATGTAGTGAGCGTGTTTGTGAGTGTGCAAGCAAGAAAAAACGATTTAAAGAGAAAGGGAAAAACGGGGAAAAGTGAGGAGTATAATCCGGACAGGAGAGCTTGGTTTACCATTCCATTATTTATTGTTTGTTATGGGGAGATGAGCCTGTGTGAGATCTCTCAAGACTCATTACCCTATTGCACAATACCTAGGACGACAACTAAATGCCAAATTTTTCACTTCTGTTTGCTTTCCACTCATTCATTGATATGTTGTATATAGAAATACAAAAATCTAATTCATAAATACTTTGTCCCTTTTACCGACACACATTTTTGAGAAGAATGCAACAACTAATACAACTTCACTAACCATTCAGCTGTGCACTTTTCTCTGATGCAATGCAACTGTGCTTAATCATAAATGTAGCGTCCCTTTTTGTGTTAATAAGGATGAATGAATCATTGGGGAAATAAAAGTAAGTAAGGAAGATTGAACTCTATCCCTCCAAGTCCATCGTAGCGCGCAACAACGTACCTTATTCGTCCCCACGATGCAATGTGCATCCACAATGTTATTGTAATGATGACGTTGAGTTTCATATAAAAGGGGAAAACCTTCATGAAAAATTGGAATTTGACTGTTAAATATTTACACATGGGTAGTTTTCATGTTATTTTTCTATTTTTCAAATTACAATTATGATCATACATGATATTCTGTGAGGAAGGCTCAAGAGCTTCATTTTGTTCTAAAGGGATGGTTTTTGGAAGATAAAATACACGTTTTGAGCCACTATTGCGGCACTTGATCCCGGCCAGTTTCTTGACCAAGAAAATGTTGGGAAATATCTTATTGTACATTATTCATTCAAAAAATATGATATTAAAAGGCATCAACATGTCTATAAACCTGTACTACTAGATAGAAATTCACTAAAGCAAAAAATAAAATATCAACAAAATTGACAAAATATGTCGCTGATATTTATATTGCACCGGACAAAAATTTGGAACATATAGCGAATACAACTCGTATCCATTACATTTTAAAGCTTCCAAACAAATAATTCCTGACTTGAATACGACACATGGTCATGGTCGAAGCTTAATTTTGTGGAAATAATTGCCTCTGCATATTTGGAATAAAGTATTGTTGATTTATACAAAAGAATAATGCTTTGACTCACTAACTTTCTTTCTCTTTTCAAATTTTTTCTGCTAGTAATGCGATATCTTTTGAAAACAATGCTATATAGGTTGTTGCCTTTTAGTGAGGAAAAGTTTGAAAAATTTGGTTTAATAAAAAGGTGCGATACCTTTAAATGATTGTTGAACAATAAGTACAATATATATTGAATTCTCTTGACATCAGCTCGTGCAAGCAAAGACGGTATGGGTCACATTTTAGTCTAATCCCTTACCACCCGCATGTTGACAGGCATTGTCCTTTCATAACATCATATCAAGATTATTACTTAAATTTAATTGAATTTTCGGTTTCGTTTTACTTTTTTTGAAAATGGCTGTAAGTGCACATCATGACTTTTTGGTTCTCAATTTCAGACAGTTATTACATGTGTTGATTGATTCGCTCGTTTTCACTTTTCAACAATCAATTTACGAAATTAAACGACTGGCATTTGGTAAATATATAAATATGGTTTCGGGAACAGATGCACTTATTAACATTTTATCCTTGTTTCATGCAGCAATTATAACCGATTACGTAATCAGAAAACCCTTACTGTTGTCATTTAGCTTTGCTAGAATTACACGAGTATTAGGTAATTAATAGCTAAAGTGAAGAAACTACATTTCAAGCACAGTAGTACTCGCACTTAAGCTCCGCATGTACGACATTATTTTAAGTCATATTTACCAATATTTGTTGCTTCTTTCAAATCGTTATCTGTCCTTTACATCTCTAAAAAGTCGAAGGAAGCAGTCAGCATATCGTTATTTTTTGAAGATGTACGCGACAGATAATATTGGCACTCCAAGAGAACTCTGTTAGGCAATATTGAATTGGAGCAATCTTTTCATACTGTGAACTAATCTATGAAAATGAACATTTCTAGCAAATGTATACAAAGTTAGAAAAGCATTTTTTTGTATTTTTAAAACGTTTTCTAAAAGTTGGAAGAACAAGGCCGGCATTGTCCCTTAAAGTTCTTTATTCCCACTTTGTTAACTTTTCAGAGTATGCCGTTTTTGAAAAGTATGTACTTTACACAAGCATGCTACAAAATTTCAACTTACTTTTTCGGAACAAGTTTAAAAGAAATAAAAAATTGTGTTCTGTGTTTATTATGAAACTTTTTTGTAATAGATGGTTTCAAAAATAGAGTCAGACAGATTTACAAGGATGATTCTCATTCTTTTGCACTTTTACAAGCTAAACACTGTTTCGAGCAAAGCTGAAAAAGTTACAAAACAGAGCCCGGCTCTTCAAAGTTCGAATTTCAAAAGTTTTTTTATAAAACGAGAGACATTTAAAAGATTCTTTTAAAGTTCCGATAATGTGCTTACTTAAACACTAAGGCGGATCTACAACTACAAGCACAAACAGGAGCTTCAAGTTTTCCTTCTTGTTTGTTCTTGGCTCATCTTATTACCTCTTTGAAAAGAAACGGAAAAATAAATGGATTATTTGTGGAAGGCGGTGTGTGAATTGACAGATTCAGTAAAAGGAAGATATTATTGAAATGTTACTAATTAAGGATGAACCATCTTTTGTAGTTAATGAAAGATTTAAACATCTTTGGTCCTTCATGATTACATAAGTTCGGTAATTATTTCACTTTAAAAAAAGATTTACTTAATTGGAAAAGTATTTTACATTAGTTTTTAAGAGGTACACATGTAAATGTAAACTATGTGAGCAACCTAATAGCATACATACATGTAGCTAACATTTTAGCATTTCGCAAACTTAATTTATAAAATAACTGTGTTTTTAAGCATTCGTATATATATTTGAGCTTTACAGCTAAAGCTGCTTTTGTGGAATGCAACAATAATCCTTTTGTGTACAAAAACTGGAATGTATGATCAGCTTTTGCATACAATAAATTTTAAGGGGACCTCCTGCTATCGTATTCAGCTAATAAATAAGAATGAGCTATATCATATGTGATAGTGAAACTTTTGAAAGAAATTCCACAGATAGGCATATGCCTGATCTTATTTATCATTTTGCAAACAGTATGACATCCATATCTAATATAATTAAGTCATATCACATTGTTAAACTGGATCCAAAGCTTAAAAAGCTGGCATCACACTGACTGAAAATTCTAAAGGCATTTGAGCAAAAGGCAATAAAAACTCTGGAATGAAAGCGTGCAGGGTAGACTTTCCTTTCACACCTTTCTTATCAATGCCTCCCTTCTTCCCATTTTAGTTTCATATAACGCATTTGAATTAATACAAAAATGGGATGGCCTGACCACCTTCCTATAAATCACTCTTAAACTATAATGCCTTCCTCAAATAATTTTTTGCTCTAGTTCGTGCTCAACGATAAAATTTCTCAATTTTCCTCTATATCATAAAGCAAGCAGTTTAGTTTTGATAAAAATGACGCATACGCTTTCAACTACTAAGGTTTTACATAACACCACATAGTTGTTTGAATTTTGGATTCTTATATAATTAAATTTTTTTTGACAAATTTAAGCTGATTTTCTTTCAGATTTATTATCAAACTAATAAAAGGTCGATACATTATTATGAATAGATTAAAACATTTCCTATTTACTTATATCTAATGGTACGGTTGTACCGAGAAGAGCAGCTGCTTTTTCAACTAGATAAACTACTAGCAAAAGCTACCTTTTTAAAATTAACATATAAATTTATGAAACTTTCATTCTTTTTGTAAAAAACCTCGATAAATTTGTGGTATTTAAGTCGCCTAATAATATATAATGTGCTGTACGCTTCCTTTCTTTGATTTAAAGGTATTTTTGAAATGCCATATGGTTTACATTGCCGGTAACATTAACATTGTAACTCAGGTTGCTTCAAATTAAGTCATAAATTAAGGAATTGACAGAAATATATTTCGGGTTTTACTAAAGAGATGATCAAAGAGACTTTAAAGAGAAACCGGATGTTAAAATGGAATTTTGGTAGATCCGCACTTCTTTGCTAATCGTATGATTAAAATCTTTAAGAAGAGATATTGGAGGAACATAATATTCAAGGCTCCATTGTTTCCTTTGTAAAGAATTTGTGGAAAACGAACTTTGTACAATACTTGATCCTACCATTTGTAGAGTTACTCGCACAGATTTTTTGTTAGATACTAACAACGTGAAGTAGGTATTAAAACCAAATATTACTCAAGCCAATTAGCTTTCTTTCCTATTGAAACAGCAACAGCAATTAGCCAAAGATATTGAATAGGATTGATGAATCCTTTCCCACGTTTCCAACCCACACAAAAGCTTGCATTATAGAAACCACAATAAGACCAGCTCGTGAAAGCTGAAGAGGAAGAACAAAAGAAGAAGCAAGTTTTGTTGGTTTGATAAATGAGTTTTTGCACACTAGCAGGAAGTTTGTTTTAGAGGAAGATATCTCCTAATGAATCTAAACTGATGGAATAGAAGGCAAACTGAAATTGCTTGAAACTTTACTCGATAATGAATGGTGTAAATTTCAACTAAACTTTATATAAAATTGAAGACACTCTCAGAAACGATGAGAGTGAGCATCATTTTCTATCTTTTTAAAAAATATTTCCTGATTTTGTTGGCTGATAAAAACAGTTTGCTGATGAAACATTCTATTCCATGATTAATGTTTTAAAATCAAAGTCGTAAGCCTTAAACCAAACTTGTAATAAAAAGACAGCAGGAAAGAACAATCTTTTTACTTTCACGAATAGATGATAATGCTGCAGAAAGCAAGTCTCTATCCTTGCTCACTTTATAAAAGACAGAGTTTGCCAGATCTTCATTAATACAAAAATATATGCTGTGTTCAAATAAGACACTATATAACAGAATCACTGATTTATTACACGTATGCCACCTACCACTAATGCAGTACAGTTGGTTCCCAAATCTATCAAAACTAACTAGCATTTTTTATTTAAAAAAGTTTAATTTTCCTAAAAGTAAATAATGACTGCTTGTAGGGGGTTAAACTTTTTTTTACATTGAATATCGAAACATTCCTACAAAAAGTCAGAGAGGGAGAAAACGAAAGAACAAAAAAGATCATATTTTTCCATCATCATCAGTCAAAATCCAACTTGACAGGGAACATGTTAATCATGTTTAGCTGTTTTGGCAGCTAATGCATCCGCACGCAAATATTAAAATGATAATGAGAGGTGCAGTGCTAATAATGGATGAACATGTTTTACAATATAACACAAGACGTCCGCAGTATGAATCAGACAAAAAATTAACAATGTTCAGTTTGTATTGTAATATTATTGTTATCGTCAAGTTGAAATTCACGTCTTAATAAGCAGAATTCTATTCTTTTTGCTATATATCACAAAACTCAGCAGGCAACAACAAGGTTTGCGTCTAATTTGGATAAACTAAACGATTTCTTATTTGGTCATAATCATTATCACAACAACCAAATGAAGTAGGTATGCAAAAAACTGATTTAAAGGTGCTAAATAAGATTTTTTTCATTTCCTCTCATATAATTAATACTTTAGTTAAAAGACGAAAAACATATATTTGTGTATTTATAGTTTAGCTCTAAAACCTGCACCTTTCAATTTTTGATTTTGAGCCTGTTTTATGAATTTATATTATTGTCAGGCACGAACCTGTAAATATGCATTTAGAATGTTGAAACTCGGTTTCCTATTGAGTTGAAAAGGGTTTTATTCCCAACAAAATCGTTTACTTAGGAAGTAAGCCTATTATATAATAGCTGAAAACTATTAGAGGACAATAGAGTGGTTCGTACTTAAAGGACGATCAATCGGTTCTGTGTTCATGCTTTCTTTCTGCTTCTTCCTTTGCACGTGTGTACATTTCATCCTTTTCTCTCTTCGATCAAGTTTTTCTGGTTTAATTCTCGTTTGTGAAGTTTCTTTCCTCTCTGTGACGAAAAATTGTGCGCACTTACTTTTAGTGGACTGCATCGCTGCATCTTTTTTACCCTTTCTAAAATAATAAAAGCTTTGAATCAGTAGTACTGGAAAACCTACATATATTTCTCTAACCCTGTAAAGAGAAAGGTCTTTTCAATCAGGAAGGGAAGAGGCTTAAGTGATGTTTCTAAATAATATTCTTAATGCAGCAGGGAAATTGTTGAAAGGGGTTTAAAATCAGTTCTGCATTAAAGTTTTTACGCTTGCTTTCTTTTATGTACTACGGAAGCTCGGGGAGTATACGCAATGACTTTTACATACGCAGCAGTAATGGGTATAATAGTGCCTTAGAAAATGATAGACAGTTGGTTTCAATGGGACAAGATTTCACATCATTCTGCAAACATATTTGGCTAAGTATTGTGAAATAAGATAAGTTCGTTGTATTTTTTAGTTTTCTACTTTATTTGATAATATTAATTTCCTTCTATTCATTTGTAGATTGTTCTCGAACTGAAACAATGTTTGTATCACAACACTTTATCATTTCATCCAAGCTTCTTAAGCTGAACGCATTGTCTTCAAAAGGCAAAATAATATGAATGTGACAACAACACAGGAAATTTATTTCAATTTCTCTAAACAGGAAGTACGAAATACCTAGAAATCCTTTTTAGCGATAAGGTTTTAAAATAAGTGATTGTAAAACAATTGTTTGTGTTAAAGATGCAAAACCATGCTGCTAACTTAAGCGTGTTTAAATTTCTACATAGAAATTTTCCATTGTCACAGGTTGATATTATGATTCTGTTTGCCTTAGAAAAACAAGATAACCACATTTCCAACAAGCCAGTAATAACCTTTTGTTGAAACCCCTCAGTGAGCACGGAAACTACCTCAAATCTTCATTCTTCAAAAGTTTTAATATTGTTCACAAGTTTGAGTAAATTGAAGAGAGGGAGACAAGTACGAATGAGAGTTTCTGGAAACTTGTGGCTATTCATTGTGTGAACTTACACGGCTCAAGTAAACCCATTCAAGAAATACCTCATAATTTCTGACCTATGAAAGAAACTATCTCACAAGAAACCTCATTATCTCATATGATGACAATCTATTAGGGGGCGGTTTCAATGCTCTTACCAACAGATAAGTGAAAGTAAAAGGAGTTTTGAACTTCTTGTCATAAAAAGTGATAATGAAGAGCATATTTTCAGACCGCTTGGGACCGTTAGGCCTTTTTACGACCTTTTCTATGATTCTAAAAATGTCATTTTTCTACAATATACCTTCTTATCGATTTTTCAATATTTCTGGAATCTATAACAATTTGATTTCATTTTCAGTCGTTATAATGTAAGTTTGCACTCTCTTTGGGATGCATTTGAGATAAGAGCGACTTCTTGCTGTAGGGGAATGTGGGAACATTGCTGTCGTAAATATCCTATGACAATCTCTATAATTTCTGCTTACGTTTTGTACATGATTATCATGAAAATTGTATTAAAGGCATTGGATACTCAGATATTCAAAGCAGAGAGTTGCAAAATAAGACTAAAAAATTATAGAAATATGGAGTTTGTTGATAAGTTCATAATGCTAAGGTAACATAGATGTGTACATAGTAGTTTAGACTGCAGCTACTGCACAATTCTTACTAAATAATAACATTTCGGTTCATAGACATCGTTTGGCAATTTATATGGTAGTGAAATGTAGTGTTGGACACATCATCAATGATGTTGCATCTCAAAGGAAAACAAATAGGTTGCAAGGGTGAAATGAAGTTAGGTCGGTAGAACTTAATGCGGTTATTTTTCCCAACTGATCCTTTCTTGATGAAACTGCTTTCTCAGGAGAATACTTTCCCCTTTTTCATTTCGAAAAATGGAGTTTCTACCTCTTCCTTTTCTTTCAGGATTGTCTTTCTTTCTTTCTTTTTCGCACCATCACATCTTCCACATCCCACCAACCCTCCAATTTTACTGCAACATAAATAAAATGCAATATATTTACGAAAAAAGAAAACAAGGGGTAAACTAAGTAAGCAGTCGACCATACAAAACATAAACGAACGAATTCTTTGGGACTGACTGACATGCATGCCCTTTTTACATTTAGTGTATTATTTTTTGATTCACTCTTCTCCTCAATGGACAAAATGCCTCAAGTCGGATTGGATTTATTGGTTTAGTGAGCTGAACGATTTTATAAAGGCGATGGGGATGATGTTCTTATGTGCTTAGTGCTTATGCTTATTTTTAGTACATTAGTAACATTTCACTTGGTTGGAGAAAACCAGCAATTCCATTACTGTCGATTGACAGGAAACAGTCAAAAAAATTCTTTTATTTGCATTGCATTTGTAACGCACTTATTGTTTTGATCAGAAAAAGTCTAAAGGACTCTGTAATCTTTAAATTCAACCTAAAAAAGAAAGCCAAAAAGCTTTCTTTGAATTGTCAGCTTTGCATTATGACTATTAGCTTTTGACTTCTTAAAAGTGGATTATCTGTACATTTATATTTTGAAAAGATTTTTCAAAGCATAAGTTAATCAATATTTTAAAAACAAGATATTTTTCTTATCGTTTATATTAAATGTTGTAAAATTTTATTACTGAAGCAATGAAAAACTTGATACATGGCAAATAATATATATTCTTGTTTTATTTTTATGCAAATTATTTCAGGTTACGAATGGCTTGCTCTTTAATTTTAAATAAATGACTCACCATTAATATGATAGAAATAAATCATTTTGATATGAGTCAGCATCAAAATGGTACAAATACTTTAGAAGACAATCTTTCTTTTAAAAGTGTGTTTGGTTATAGTCATAATAATAAAAAAACTACTAAACAACGAGTGCTCAAATGTCATTAAATGTATTAATAGGTTCAGTAAGCACGACTGGAGTTTAATTCAAATTTCAATTGGTAATAAGAAACCACCCTTGAGCATTTAAAAGCAATAATTGTGCCCATGTAGCATTTTCTCTCCTTTTCCAATCATGCAGCTTATCAAAATCCATAAGTAAACTGAAGAAAAACTCATAAAATGCCGGCATTATCGCAACAATATCTATTGTCCTAGTGTGCGTTTCTTGAATATCCAACACTTCAAGTATGCTATTTGATAGTATTACATTCAACGAGACAACATAAGGTTTTCCAGAGTTTTTATTTGGGGAGAATCTCAATTCAGGCACAAAGAAAAGGGGATGAATAACATCGTTTTGTCCTCTTGTTCACTTACTGAATTACGAATGATGATCCAAGTGGAAGAATCTAGTTTCCTGCTTCCGAATAAAGAACGGTAAAAGAGTGGGATAGTGGCAGTTTTTCTTTTTCATAATCTCACCCTCTCTTCCTAAATGCACAACATTTTCTAGCACATCAGCACTAGACAATATCCAATTTCAAAGTTTTGATCGAAGAAAATAAGGAAACTGACACTGTACGAAGATTAATGACCCTTCTTTTATAAGTACACACATAGAACCTTACATACAAGTATCATTATTATTATTATTATACCCTCCAAAGATCTGTTTTATTGATAAATCCACTCTCGTTTATTGTAGTGGCTGGTTAGATGAAGGTGATTTTCATATTGTAAAGTGTTCAGGTCACAATGCATGCATTACAAACATGCAGAAAAGCTGAAATAAGAAGATAAGTTCAAGAGGGTTTATAGATATTACTTCCTTATTATACGTTAGTCATCTCCTCAACACCTTTTATTCCACCGCAATTGATGGCACTTTATTCAAGACGATATCAGAAGCGAATTCAATTTTTTAAAAAGGAGAGTTGTTACAAGTGAGCTTAATTCCAAATAAAGAGTGATATCTATTTCCAAGTTTATGCCTTAGAGC
This sequence comes from Lepidocyrtus fimetarius, assembly GCA_036507315.1. Taxonomy (NCBI): domain Eukaryota; kingdom Metazoa; phylum Arthropoda; class Collembola; order Entomobryomorpha; family Entomobryidae; genus Lepidocyrtus; species Lepidocyrtus fimetarius. Next base: position 2,682 of record JAANSO010001846.1, on the reverse strand, counting down.
CTGGATAGTCAGCGATATTATGTAAATAGATTCTTGGCTTTATGGATTCTGGTAGCTCATGCAAGCATAAAACATTCAATATCTTTCGATTGCTCATCGCGCATCCTTATTTCCTTAAGCAAATTGGATGAAGGGGAGGAAAATTGTGAAGCCAAGAGCACTTCTCACTTTCCTGCCAAAAATTATCTATGCTTTATTCATGACTTTTAAAAGAAACTGGCGTGAATTCCTTCCCCCGGCACTCATTCTCAAGTTTGCATTGGAATAATAAAAGACGTTGATGAAAAATTGATAGAAATTGTTATTCAAACATTGCCTCGTTTTGTAACTTTTGTAGTTTAAAACTTTGGGTATGCAGTTTTTCTTTTGAAAATATCATTTTAATTTTAAAATAGGGTATGATCTAAAAGTCTTTTAGCCGACAATGTAACTCCGCCATGGTTAGAGCCATCATTGTAGAAAATCTTTCAAACCGCAAAGCATTTCTCATCTTCGTGACTTACCTCAAAAACATTTAAATGAAACAAACAAAGCCTTTACAAGCGGGCCTCCGTGGAGAAATATAGCCTAGCGGCACACAGAATCAAAGTTTAATATTAGAAACGTAAAGGTAAAATACAGCGGTTTCGCTTTCTTTTATGTTATAATCGAGTGCTTAACAATTTAAAAAGTAAATAAAGAATAGTGATCTAATGAAGCTTATCCTGTCATTTTGACGATCACTTTTCCTTTTTTGTTTAGTATTCACTCAGCTCCGCCACAACCACTAGATGAAATCGATTCCATTATCTTAAAGTGCGTATTCTAATTCAAAATTGTGTTCAAAACTTGCACTAAAGTATCCGTTTCCATTAGATTGAACTAGAAATAAAATTACCTAAGCACAGTATTTATCATCCAACTTGATATTAGCATTTTGTTGTCAGCTAGTTAGCTATAATGAAGCTGAAGAGTACGCTCAGGGTGAGAACAAGTTTGGTTAATTAATCATTATTGTGCCACTTGTGTTGCTGCAAAAGAAAAGTGGAAAACAAGTGCTCATACATCTTCTTATTTTGCTCGTGTACTTTTAATTTCTAATTCACTGTGAAAAGCTTTTCAAGTCATTGTTTATCAGATTGTTGTCGCAAACAATGTATTTCAAAAAACACGAAGTCTTCACAAAAAATCTATAGCGACATCCAGCGCTTTGTATTTTTTAAAAACCAAGTTGAACATATCTTGAAGATCCACTTGAAACATGGGTACGGCCTGAGGGTGAATCATCTTTAAAATAGTGTATACATGACAGGATATAAGAAAGCTGCACATGATGGATCAATTGTATTATTTATGCTTGTAAAGGAAATCTCCGAAAATGATTTACAACATTCTTTTTCCTTTTGTTTGCAGACTCGACATTGCTACTGGTTCTTTGCATCGAACACGAAAACGTTTCAACTGACTTGAGTGAGTGGGTTATGTGAGAAGATAAAGTAAGAATAAAAGAAGGAGGAAGCAGAGGATTCAAGATTGCACAGAAATAATAGACAGAAACGGCCAGTGCAATAATAAAAATATAAAGAAAAAATGAAACTGGAAAAATTGTTATTTATGTTATTATTGTAACTCATACGAAACAAAGCTCAATCTATCAATTGAGAATATTCCTGAAGCACAGCATCAAACACATTCTTGAACGGTTATCCAAAATGACTGATTTTACTGAAGAGGAAAGAGAAGAAGGAAGAGGTGATCCATCATGTACACTAATCCCGACAGGAAGCAAGACAAGAGTAGTTACACAACAGATGAAGTGGAGATGTCTGACCTCGAAATTTAGCTTACTTCTCCTCGCCACAGTCCTTCAACACTTTGGGAGGGTTGGAGCACTTGACATTTGTAAGTGACTCTTATTTACATCCGATAATGTGATGATCAATGTTCTTGAGCTAAAAGGCTCAAAGCATACTTTGATGTTTGCTACACTTAAAGATTATCTATTTTACGTAAAGTTCAAAATCCCATCAATTGAGAGAATGAGTTGTTACTCCAAAAGCTTTTCTTAATTTTGGAGTAAACTCATACAAAGCTTTTAAACCCCACACCTTTTTGTATTTGAAATATTTAGGTATGCTTGGAATGAAATTTTTAATGTAGAATACATGCAACAAAATTACTCTAATTTTAATTTTTATTGGCAGCACTCTGTAATGGCCCACTTGGAATGGAATCTGGAGATATCCCAGACACTGATTTGTCGGCATCAACATCTTTCGAAATGGGGAATGTTGGACCTCAAAATGGAAGGTAAGAATAATTTGAATATTTTGAAACGTAAACATTTTTCGCCATTTTGGGAAGTTATGTTGTATTATTGGCTCCTTCAGTAATATTGAAACACTTTTGGTAATGCACTTACGTCATATAGATTAAAAAACAGTGCAGTTACTTTAGATAAATTGCTATCTTGTATGTATGTATGTATGTATGTATGTATGTAATTCACCCGATGAAATAAAAGAGATGGATCAGTTGCCCAAGTGGTCTTTGATAAACCCTCAAACTGCCATAAACCTGTCATATATCACTTGAAAATTTTGTGCGGAAACATGCCCCTAAAACCACAAATAGATACCATATTATTCCAACTAATGTCATTATCTTACAAGAGAAGAAGCTGTATTGATGGTTACATAATAT